>CAKNXH010000191.1:823194-862779 GCA_932178445.1 Andricus quercusramuli
TATTATTAAAATTTGCTTTTTGCCTCTCATTGCAAAGTTCAGATAGTGAAATCTAGTGTGATTTTTAACAAGAAATACAAACAAGGGTTTCTCAGTGTAGCAAACTCAACTGAAAAAATGAAATTCGATACAGCTATAGAGTATTTAATTATAAATGAGCGAAAACAGGATGTTACAAAGTTGTACGAGAAGTCCTTTTTGATAACATTTTCAATGCACTTTTAGGAAACAAATTAGAACACTTTCGAACGTAGTATGTTGAAAAGTGTAATATTACGTACAATAGCAGCATACAGTTGAGAGAACAGTAAAACAAAACCTATTTGAATCAATTATTATCATTTCCGTCCACTGATCCTTTCTCCGCATCATCGTCAATTCCATCATCATTCCCATCAACTGTTCCCTCCACATCATCGTCAATTCCATCATCATTCCCATAAACTCCTTTTTTCCCACATCATCGTCAATTCTATCAACATTCCGATCAACTGCTCCTTCTTCCACATCGTCATCAAATCTTTCATCATCCCCATCAACTGCTTCTTCTTTCCAAGAGAGCTGTAGATTCACTTTCATGAGCAGATTCATTTTCTATCGGAACCATATAGTTATCCTCATCCTAGTTCAAAAGCTCATTAGTTTTCTCAACATTTTCCGTGTTACTATTCACGTCTCTATCGAAATTCTCATTATTTTTGTTTGTTTTCGAAGTTTCATTATCGCTTTTGTGGGTTTTTTCTGACGCCCTAACCCAAAAATGAACGCAAAATATTTAATTTTTTCGATACGTCCTACTATGCAGTAGTATTTTCTTTTTTCACTTTAATGTCACCAAATTACAACTTAAACCTGCGGATACACTTTCGATAGAATCGGACTGCTTCCGGAGTCAATGTTTTTGACCGGATCAATTTCGAATTTGAGCGGACGATTTTCCGTTTTCACTTCAATTTCACCGAATGAAAACTGAAACCTGCGGATTAATTTCGCATAGAATCGGACTATTTTCGGAGTTGATGTTTTAGACCGGACAGATTTCGGATTTAATCAAACGATTTTCCGGTTTTACTTTAACAAAAATAATTTCAGGTACTGAGTTCCAGACTAATTTTGGATCCAGTCGGACTCTTCCGAGAGTGAAAGTTTACGTTCGGATAAATTTCGGATTAGACCGGACTATTTTCCATTTTTATTTCAACCAAAATAATTTCAGGTTTTGAATTCCGGACAGATTTCGGATCAAATCGGACTCTTTCCGGAGTCGAAATTTATAGTCTGGACGGACTCCGGACATGATCAGACAAATTTCTGAATGTTCTCGCACAGTTTTCGCATTAGATTGTACATATTTCAGAAAAAAATCGTGAATCGGATTGATTTCGGATAAATTCCGACCAATTTCGGAATCCGAAATTCTTAGCAGGGATATTACGCTAGAGTGGTTCTTATTTCTACTTGGTGGATTTTTTTCTTCGAATCTCTCTGCTCTCACCCCGCAGTTTTGTTCGAATGCCCAAAAAAAATCTCAAAATTGAAGCAAAATCGGTTAATATTTAGGGGTGGCGCAAAGTTTCCCATTGATTTAACATGGGAAAAGTCAGCTTTTTTTAAATCTAATATTTAAACGCGATAATATGTTACAAATACTTCCGTGTTTCAGTATATTGTTCAGAATTCGTCAGAGAATAAGAATTAATCAAAATTTTTGATGTTGAATAATTTTGAGTCACTTTTATGGGTCCCCAAAGAAAACCCCTTAAGTGACTTGAATTTTACGTAATATTGCGGTTTATTTACGCTTTTTAGAAGTTTTTTTAAAAATAAGTGTTTATGAACAGGTGATTTGAAAATACCCAGTCATTTTTTAACTAATATTCAATTGTTTGAACAATTTTAATTCGTTTAAACAATTACGAGTATTCCTAAAAAGCAAAGTAAAACATAAAAATATTTCAATCTTTCGAAAATTGGTACAAATTAAATATGTAAACAAGAGAATTGTTTAAACAATTTGAACTTGTTTAAACGTCTACAAGTAATCATAATGAACAAATTAGTACTCAAAAATATTAAAATTTGTGAAATTTGGTAAAATATATACTTGAACAAGTACGTGTGATTTAAATAATTTTAAAATAATTTTAACAAATTATAGCATTGTTATCATTAATTGAATATCTCATAAAGTCTAAAAAATACGTTCATTTCGCGAGCTAACTGAAGAAAACAAATATTTGAACAAATGAAAATTGTTGAAACAATTGAATATGAGTTCGAAAATGACTGGGTATTCCTAAATTACCGATTAATGATTATTTATTTCTAAAAAACTTTCAAAAAGCGTCAATAAGCCGCAATATTACGTAAAATTCAAATTTGTCACTTACGGGGTTTTCTTTGGGGACCCATAAGAGTGGCTCAAAATTATTCAACTTCAAAACTTTTGACTGATTCTTATTCCCTGACGAATTCTGAACAATATACTGAAACACGGAATCATGCTTAACGTATTATCGCATTTAAATATCAGATATACAAGAAGCTGACTTTTTCCCATGTTAAGTCAATGGGAAACTTCATGCACTCCGAAAAAAACTTTTCTCGAACCAAACAAACTGTTTCGTTGGATATACATGAAAATTTGCTTAAATTAAACAAATTTTTGTTGATTCAATAAAATATTTGATTGAGCTAACTAATTTTTTTGGTTGAATCAGCCAAATACTCCAACTATCAAAAGATTTTGTTAAAACCACCAAAAAATTGAGTTGGGTCAACCACCCGTGCAGAAATTCATTACTCATAAATATTTTCTCGCTGTTCTGGTTAAAAATTAGTAAAATAATATTGAGATACAGATGGTATGTTAATTTTTCATTTAGTGGAATTGGAGGGGTTTTATTTTGAAAACCCTAGGTCGGGAAGTCTCCAGGAATACTTGGCAACGCCGAATTCAGAAACATAACCCATATTCCATCATAGTACCTTGCGTGTGAAATGCGAATGTCATTTTGACTTAGAGCGTACTTCAGAGATTGTATAATCTGAACATTGATTGAATTAGTGAATATCTAAGAGACTGGAAATGGAAAAAGAGGTCTTCAAAACCGCAGTCGTATTCGGTAAAAAAATATCGCGCTCGAAAACAAATGAATACAAGTGAGAGCGACAAGGCATCTGACAGTTCTCATCCAAGTTCTCCAAAAGGTAATTTAATTTGTTTAGTATTATTTGGAAAAGAAAATGCTGGAAAAAATGTATTTACTAACCTCGATTATTGTTAAAAATGAATTATTTGCCATAGAGCGAATAAATGTTGTTTGGAACTTCTTGAGTAAAATTAAAAATTCAAAATCTAACCTCAAAATTCAACAGTTTAATTTTAAAGAAATAATACGAAAATTATACATTTTTTTGCTCTGCACTCACACTATTTGTACCAACTTATAATGCAATAAATATACTTTTCAAAAATAAAGATTCAATTTGAATTCGAAATTGGAGGGAAAAAAATTAACCTAGGGTTAATCTGAGAAAACCAAACAAGGGCCTGACGAGTTTTCCCTACATGGGGCGTTTGCAAGTGCGAGCGTGACGCGCCTTGTATGGTCCTTGCCAGCTTTTCATACCAGTACCACACTAGAACTAGGGCAAACTGGCGAAAACCCCACCAGAACCCCATCAAAATTTCTGCACGGGCAAATATTCTGTTGTCCATATAATAACTAAATTGTATGGTTGAACCAAAAAAAATGTTGTTGATTCAACCAAATCGTTTTCTGAGTGTGGCCTTTGCCCAACCCTAAATATTAACAAATTTTGCTTGAATTTGGAGAATATTATTTTTCCATTCGAACAAAACTGGGTGGTAAGAGCAGAGAAATTCGAAAAGTGAAAAATAAGGGCCACCCTAACACAGATGTCACAGATGTCACTTTCCTAACTGTGCACGTGCACATATGTCCCTTGTCCAACTGTGCACGTGCACAGAGGTCCCTTTCCCAACTGTGCACGTGCACAGATGTCACTTGCCCAACTGAAATTTCAATTTTCAATCCAATTTCAATTTTTCAAGAAAATTCGAAAAGTCGTTCCGATAACCATGTAGGGCGTACAAAAAGAAACTCTTTTCTTCTCTTGACTTTTTTCCATATCGTGCGTTGTTTGGCTCAAAATGTTAATTTTCGTTTGTTTTTTTGTATTTTGAAAATCCTATAGCTCTGACAATTTTACTTTTATCGAAAAAAGTTATTGGGATAAATTGTTCGAATTTCCATGTAATATGAAGAGCCGTAAATAAAAATTTCAAATTTCAAAAAAAATGGTCACACAAATTTCAAAAACGCTCTAACTTTTCGAAATTTTGTCCAAAATAGCTGGCTGACGAACTCGTCCTTTCTTTTTGCATTCTTGTGGAGTGTGCCAAGGGGCAATCCAATTGGATAATTTTTTCAAATGTTATCGTGTTTACAGACTACAACGACAACGACAACGACAACGGCGACAACGACGAGAACGACGACAACGACAGACAAACACCGACGTAAAAACTATTTTTTCTGACTCAGGGGGTCTCAAAACGTCGACATTTGATGGAATCCGCGAAAGTGATTTTTCACATAAAACCAGTACCTTCTCATTATGATGAGAATGTAATAAAAGAATGGTTCTTTCATTAAATCTGTGCATTTTAAGGTGGTGGCGTGGCACCACCACAAAACGACCACAGGACGCAACTAGTTATGTAATGTGGTCGAAATCGACGGGGGGCCCGGCTAACATGCGTCCTTGCACTCCGTTCCTTCTTTCCCTCTCCACTAATCGCTTCACTTATTTTCCTTCTCTTATTTCCCTAATTTTGTCTTTGCACTTTTTCCAGGCTTAGGACTCACAGCTTTCTCTATTATAATATTTCATACTTTTGATGCTGGCGTATTTGAAATATGTATATAGGGAAATATGCATTAACAGTGAATAATACCAAGTTAATAATATTAAATCGTCAAGCTAGAAAAAAGTTGGTAAGTGAATTCCCTGAAATACTGAAAATAGTCATTGTCACATAAAAAATGATATTGAAATAGCTTACTATTTTCAGTCATCCAACCTATATAGGTAAAAATTTGAACGAGAATTCACGAACGAATTGGAGCCTAGTTATGAAACCTACTTGCAAAGACAACATTGTGTCAATAAGAAATTGTTCTCCTTCTAAAATTTCTCGCCTCCTTTGACCAATGTTTCTCATTTTTATATAAGTTACGGCTTGAACTTCCTTTAAAGCTAAACATTTTTAGATGGTGTGGCGACTATATATTCGCCTTATAATCAGACCACGAACATTATACTTTACGGTAACTCTCATGTCGACGCTATATGCTCTAAAATTCTCTGTAACATATCATCGACAAGCAATGATGTCAGAGTTCGGGCGTTCGAAGCTTGTATTCTGGCGAGTTTAAACACGTCGAAAAATCGTGCTTAGTCTATCCCACAGGCATTCGATATTCATCACCAAAAGGCAGTTTAGTTCCTTACTGCTCTTTGACCGGTCAAGACGCTCAAGCATTTGTTCTCTATCTTTTGGCAATAAAGCTTAATTTATATTTTTGTCAAATGCAAAGTTTCCATCTAATTTAACCTGAACCGACTCTACAGATGGGAACAGTTAAACATTGCGCTCAATTTCGAATCATATGCTTCACAACCATTCGTTTTACGCGTTGTTGTTGGAGGTAATTACCTCCTTTCTGAACTACCCCTGCTCCTCTCGTGTCAAGTTCACCACACGACTGTTGGGAGAAGAGAGAGAGGATTACTATTTGGCTATAGGCCTCCGTCGATTTTAACCATAGGACGCAACTCAACAGAAGGCTCAGAAACATTCCTAAAAATTAGAATAACCAAAAATATAGCAATATAAATGGTGGAGAAGCTAATGACCTTGATTAGTATTTCCTCTTAATAATAAATAAAGGATATCAATGAATAGATAATAATAATTTTATTTAGCAACCCTACATCTTTTTCACATTTATATTGTTTTTTTTATTAAATCCAGCCATTTGATGGTGGTATGATGCCCTTCGACTCATTTGTCCAATATGAAGTGTTTTTGGTGGCAGCCTTGGACTAAAAGGTTCTGGGAGTGGAGCAATAGGGTCAGCGGGTGGAAGAATATGCGGTGGGGGAGGACGAATAAACTGTGGAGGTGTACGAATAACTGATGGGAGTGGACGAACAACCGGTGAGGGTAAATGAATAGGCAATTGGTAATGCTCATATGCTCCACGATAGTTGAACTCTGCATCTATAATTTGAACATAAGGAAGATTTAATTTATAAGCTATTCAAAAGTTTATAATTTTTAAAGTCTGGTCCTCTTGAATTAAAATTATTGAAATGAAATCCTAGGAAAGCCCAGGATTTTAAATACGAAGCCTTAAGGAATTTTAGACAAAAATAAAAGCTATTCAATACGTCTAAGAAATATTATTTTTAAAGGTTAAGGATCTTAAAGAGCAGCTCCTGAATTCAAATCGATTCATACATGAATCAAATATTTTTAATACGTTTTAAACAACGCGATCAGCTGATCGCTTGATAACTTCCATTATTGAACGCTGACGTTACATTTCACACTCTAAGGAGTGAAAAGTACTTTTCACTCCATGAGGACTGAAAAGTAGCAATTTAGGCCCGATTCATATGCATTGAAAAGGGCTGAAATCATGTATGTGTTATGAATGTAAAATAAAATATAATATCGCCCGTTGTATTTATTTTCCGAAGAAGGAAATACTTGAAGCATTTTTATGTGAAATTAAATCAAATTATCAAAGCTCTTAGCCTCATTATTTGAAAACAAAAAATACGGTCTCAAATAAAATCACTCTGGGCTTACATTTCCTGGCTTCTTGTTATTTGTTTACTTTTTGAATTACTAGATAACCTTCACTCAAGATCTTCCTGAGAATAGATCCAAAAACTTGTGTCCTATGATCAAATTTATTCTTACATTTTTTCAACGATAATTTGTACAAGGACAGCAATGCATTTCGCACAAGAATCACACAAATGCACACTAGAGCAAAAAAAGTGTTAAAGAGATTCATGAACGCCGAATTCTGATTTTTTTAAATAATTTTTTTATTGAACAACAAATTTGAACTTTTTTTATTTTTTGTATACAAGATTCTATTTTTTCCACTACTTAGAAATCCTCTAGACATTTCATTTGATGATAGAATATTATTATTCACGTCAACCAATCTTTTACGAATTCCTTTTTTTGTGCAAGTTTGAAGCAAATTAAAATTGACAAAAAAATGAAGTTAAACAAAAAATTCACATTAAATTCTGATTCGAAAAATCTAATACTTCATTTTCAGGGGTTTCTGGGCACCTGCTATTCGGAAAAAATGACCAGCTAAATCGCTGAGATGGTCTAGCAGAATTTTGAATGGAATTTCAAAAAGTCTGTGGAATCACTCAAAAATGTTAGAAGAGAATACATTTTTTTATTCTTTATGCCAAAGTTGTGTTTGCTTATAAACAATTTTTAATATATTTACAATAGGGTAAAAGAACTTGAAAAAATAAAGCTCGCTGCAATCACTTGAGCAAAATTCAACTTAAATTTTTCCCATTATTCTATTATTAATGCACCACTGATGAGCTTGATATGAACCTTTCAGGCTTGATATAATATTCATAAGTTTTAACACAATAGGCGGAGATGTATGGAAAATATATTGTTTTTAAGGCTGCGAATAAATAATGATTTGCTTTACAGATGTACAAAAAATTTGTGTTAAAATATCTTCAAAGTAAAAAAGTTTTATTTTGCGCCAGAGATTATTCACAAAATTAACAAAAAATCTATTATCTTAATCAGGCACGAGAGGAATAAGTATCAATCTGAATATTTTCAAATTCAGTAGTGAAAACCTAATTGCTTATTAAAGCGCAACTAATTTAGAAATGTATATATTAATTTAAAAACAGTAGTGATCGTGGAAAACGTGAGAAATAGAAGAGTTGAATGAAACGATGAAATGGTGCAACATTTTTAACTATTCTGAAACAATAAGAAGACCATGTTGAGAAATTGTTATCATGACCTAGTTTTCCTTAGTTTTCATAGAAAATGGCAATTACTTAACAAACTTTATAAACATGATTTGCTTTGAATGAGCATCAGCTTGACCAGACCTTTCAGAGAGAATATTTTTTTTCTTGGTTCCTTAATCAGCGCCAGTCCTGGGCCAGACCAGAACTTCCAAACCGAACTTAGACCTTTTTTGGTTTTCGGATAGCTGAGCAGCGCCAGCCTTGGACCAGATTAGACCTTCCGGACTAGACGATCTACAGAAAGTCAGACCTGGGCAAGGCTAGAGTCAAACCTGGGCCGGATCAGATCTGACACCAGACTGCCATGACATTTTTTCACGCGTGCATATATTTTTAACTATGTTAAAATAATAAGAAGGTGATATCGTAAAATTCTATAAATGTTACGTAGTCTACCTCAATTTGGGTCGGATTGATTTTTCTTGTAAACCCTGAGATTGTTTGAATAAAGTTCAGAAAATTGAGAATTGTCTAGAATCTTTAAATAGCGATGTATCAATGTACTTCAAATTAATTATATACAGGGTGTCCAAAGTTCGCGCATAAGGAGCACTTAGCCCAAATACTGGTGAAAAACATAATTAATATTTTAGAGCTAAAAAATGTTGAATACTCATTATTTTTTGGGATGAAGAAGGTCAGAGTAGGCCAATCACGTTGCGTCTCTCAAAGTTAGGCAGTATTGGTTTAATTTTAAAAAAATCCTCAACAGCAACTCAATTCACGCTAAACAGTTTTCTCGTTCACAACAGTGACATTTGAAAACAAGTTTGATGGTTTATTATTTTTCAAATCATTTCACGTTTCGTCGTTGCGAATTTGTTTTCAAAGGTCACTATTGTGAACGAGAAAACTCTTCAGCGTGAATCGGGCTGCTGTCGACAAGTTTCTTAAGAATTGAAGCACCACTGCCTAACTTTGAAAGACGCAACATGATTCACCCGTATTCGAGCTATTTGGTCCGTATGCGCGAACTTTGGGACACCCTGTATTTTCAGGGTCGTCATGCCCTGTTTTTCCAAAGTTCTTTTTTTGATTTTCAAAATATTTTTGGTTGTATATTTTACTTATTTTCTATAGAAAATTTCAACTATTTAACAAAATTTGGAAGAAAAATTATTTGTCTTGAACCGATTTTTAAAATATTATAAAGTGCTACAAAAAAGCAATAAATATTTCCAGAAATCCTTTAGTTAGTTTCAAGGTATTAGTGATGAAAATAACGTCTCCAAATTTCATCAATTTATCTACAATTGATTTCAAGTTATCGGGATCACAACAAAATTGTACATTGTATTAGACATTTTTAAATTAAGGAACGTTCAGTTGAATAAATTCAAAAAAATTTGACATTCTTACCATTACCAGCAAAGGTTTAACAAAGGAGTTCAATATTCAACCAAGCAGTTGAATTTACAACCGAGAAGTTGAATCTTCAATCAAATAATTGAATTTTCAATAGAAAGCATGAATTCTCAATGAAAAATCCAATAGTTGATATTCCAGACGAGGAATATTTTAATTTGAAATACAAAATAGTTTAATTTTACCAAAAATTACAAATTATAACCAAAATATTTGAATCATTAAACAAAACAGATTACTTTTAGACAGTTGCCTTTTTAAACAAAAATATAAGAATTTTAATATATATAAGAATCTAAGAAAATATGAATTCTGAACAAAAATCGTAATAGTTGATTCTTCAACCAACAAGATACATTTTCAATTGAAAATATAATAGTTGCAATTTCAAACAAAAAAGAGGTTTACGTTAAATAAAAAACAGTTTGGTTCAAAGGAAAAGGACAAATTTTCGACGAAATATTTGAATCCTTAATCAAAATAGATTACTTTTTATACAAACAATTGCATTTTCAACTAAAAAAGATTACACATCTATCAAAAGGAATTATTTTTTAATCCAAAGCGACGAATTTTAGACAAACAAATTTTCCATTGTTGAATTTTCGAGTGAAAAAGGCGAATTTTCTACAAAACACTTCAATTATGAACCCAAAAATATGAATTCTCAACAGAAAAGTTGGTTTTCAACCCAAGACGAAATACTTAAATTTTCAGTTCAAACGAATAACTTTAAATAAAAAAAAAATTCTGAACCAAAAATTTAATTCTGGACTTTTCAACCAAAAATAGTTTGATTTTCTCATGGGGTTCTATTAATTCTTTTCGCATTCAAGCGAAAAAAATGCAAAAAAAAGGTGAATAGTGGAATAGGGGAGACGAGGGAAATAGGGGAAAGTGTGCGAAATCTGTTATTCGATATAATTGGAAAACTCTTGAATAATAAAATTCACGGCAGAGAATTGCCGAACTATAAAATATACGAACTGAAAAATTCCCGAATTTAAACAATTTAAAATATTATTTTCGAATGAACATTGTTTATTTATTGAAAATACAGTGATCAAATATTTTTATAAATGAAAACATTTTATCACTGTTTAACATTTTTTAAATTATTGTTTAAATTTCAAATAATACTATTTGTATAAAAATTTTATGAAAAAATGAATTCAAATGCACGTGCGCCTCGAACGAAAAAAGAAATTTCTTCGAACCTAATAAAATGTTACAACCGAACTTTTGGGGTTTCAGTTTCAAATTATAGAACAAAAAACAATTTTCAATTGTTTCAATCAGGGAATTTTATAATTCAGCAGTCTTCTAGTTCAAATTTTTTATAAATCGGCCATTTGCTGCCGGGAATTATATCATTCGGGAATTTTCCAATTTTGTATTTTCATATTTCAGCAATTTTATAATTCTGGGAACTTCATTTTTTGGGAATTTTCTAATACAGGAATTTTACAGTAGCAGGAATTTCATTTTATATATAATCTATTAATATATTAATTATTAAAACTACAATTATTGAATTAAATGAACAAATTTGGAATTAAGAGAAGATAAAGGTAGGCCATAAGAAATAATTTCACCTTCATGTTCTAAAAATATCATGTTTTCTAAAATGTGGTGTTTATTCACGGAAATGCGTTATCGTCAAATCTGAGTTACCTTGAATCAGAGAATAAGGAAGGAACGGCATCCACATTGAATATTTTTGTTAATGAATTACATAAATATTCGAATCACGAATAAACATGAAATAAAAACTATTTTCATACAAAAGAAGTATTTTTTATTCAATAATTTATTTGATTAATTATGAATTTTATGGGCCGACTGAAAATTCCTAAATAATAAAATTCGCGATGGAAAATTGCGGAGTTTACAAATATCTGACACTATCAAATTCCCGATTTTAAACATTCAAAAAAATTGTGTTTAATAAATATTATTGTTTTTAAAGCAGTGCCGCCATTAATTGTTTTGATGAAATAACATATTTTTACATTCTCATCATAATGAGAAGGTATTGATTTTATGTGAAAAATGACTTTCGTGGATTTCATCAAATGTCGACGTTTTGAGGCCCCCTGAGTCAGAAAAAATGGTTTTTACGTCGGTGTCTGTCTGTCTGTCGTTGTCGTCGTTGTCGTCGTTGTCGTCGTTGTCGTCGTCGTTGTCGTCGTCTGTATATCGGATAACTTTTGAAAGACTAATCGGATTGGATTGTGCTTTCGCACACAGTTTTTAGGACCAAAAAGAGAGATCGAGTTCGTTAACCAGCCATTTTCGATGAAAATTAAAAAAGTTAGGACATTATAAAAAAATTTTAGACCATTTTTTTCAAAATTTGAAAATCATATGTACGGCCGCTTATAGTCATCGAAAATTCAAACAATTTATTCCCATGACATTTTTCGATAAAATCCAAATTTTCAGAGTTACGGCATTTTCAAAATCCAAAAAAAGAAACGAAAATTAACATTTTCAGCCAAACAACGCACTATACGAAAAAAAGTCAAAACAAGAAAAGTGTTTCTTTTTCAACGCCCTACAAGATTATCATAACGACTTTTTGAATTTTCTCGAAAAATCGAAAATTCACATTTTTATTGAACAAAAAATAATTAAAAATCCAAAAATTCAATTTTACGGCCAAACTATGCAAGATACGACAAATCATGATGAAACAAAATTTGTGCGTAAGAAAGAGATCTGCAAGTTTGTTATTGGTCACTTTTTGATGGGATGTGTAGTTTTTGCTTTATTTCATAAAAAATGTAATTAACAGTGGAAAAATCAGCCCGATAAGTGGGCACATTCTCATCAAAACTTTGCTTATTTCAGTTCTTTTGCATCTCGTGTGTGTTTTTTCAAAATATCTCATTGTTTTTATGTTCTCAATACTATGTCTAACGATTAAAACAATAAAATAATCATCATTTAGGCTCATGGTACTTGAAAATTTGTATTTTTACATTCTCATCATAATGAGAAGGTATTGATTTTATGTGAAAAATGACTTTCGTGGATTTCATCAAATGTCGACGTTTTGAGGCCCCCTGAGTCAGAAAAAATGGTTTTTACGTCGGTGTCTGTCTGTCTGTCGTTGTCGTCGTTGTCGTCGTTGTCGTCGTTGTCGTCGTTGTCGTCGTCG
The DNA here is from genome assembly GCA_932178445.1 of Andricus quercusramuli. Classification (NCBI taxonomy): domain Eukaryota; kingdom Metazoa; phylum Arthropoda; class Insecta; order Hymenoptera; family Cynipidae; genus Andricus; species Andricus quercusramuli. The sequence goes on from CAKNXH010000191.1 coordinate 835,859, forward strand.
TTGTCGTTGTCGTTGTCGTCGTCTGTATATCGGATAACTTTTGAAAGACTAATCGGATTGGATTGTGCTTTCGCACACAGTTTTTGGGACCAAAAAGAGAGATCAAGTTCGTTAACCAGCCATTTTCGATGAAAATTCAAAAAGTTAGGACATTATAAAATAATTTTAGACCATTTTTTTCAAAATTTGAAAATCATATGTACGGCCGCTTATAGTCATCGAAAATTCAAACAATTTATCAGGAATAACATTTTTTGATAAAATCAAAATTTTCAGAGTTACGGCATTTTCAAAATCCAAAAAAAGAAACGAAAATTAACATTTTCAGCCAAACAACGCACTGTACGAAAAAAAGTCGAGACAAGAAAAGTGTTTCTTTTTCAACGCCCTACAAGATTATCATAACGACTTTTTGAATTTTCTCGAAAAATCGAAAATTCACATTTTTATTGCACAAAAAATAATTAAAAATCCAAAAATTCAATTTTACGGCAAAAATATGCAAGATACGACAAATGACGATGAAACAAAATTTGTGCGTAAAAAACAAAAAAAAAAAAAGAGTTATTGGCTCGTCGTTTAGAGGTTGGCCGGGAATTAGCCGATCGAAACATGAGAACTTCTACCTAATACAATGCTGCTGAGGGCTGGTGAACTTCTCAGAATAAGACGTCAACCAATTGTGAGTCTCTCGGTTTCCATTCCTTGCACCCCCCCCCCCTCCCCCACCTTAATATAAAAAGGGTGCTAAAAAATTCTGGGGATCCAACAAGAAAAAGCTATAACAGGGAAAAGTTAGTTAGCTTATGCTTAGAAAAGGACGTATTTATTACAAATACTTGGTTTATACATAGAATGATCCACATTTACACCTGGCGTAAAGAAAATAGCCACATTATAATTGACACCGTTATTGTGGATACAAGACAAGAGAACTCGTCAAAGATACAAGAGTCATGAGGGGCTCTGAATGTAATACTGACCATCACCTTCTAGTCTCCAAAATGAGCTTAGGGCGGGGATGGAGAAGAAATAGAACCAAACAAACGAAACAAACGCGAAACAAGATAAAAAGTTTACAGAAACCGGGATATTCGAAGATACATAAGAAGCCATAGAAACACGAGAGCTCGCATGAAAAAATGCATGGACGTGAAGGAAGGTATAGAAGTATGCCAGGACAGAAAAGTGTGGCGACAAATAGTTTATAAAAAGAATGTGAGTAGAGTGTATGACGCTTGAAACGAAAGACCTTAGACACTTATAGGCCCAAGTGAGGGACCGCACACACAATAATTTTTTGAGGCTCTTCACTTGGGGTGGTCACTAGAGAGATTGATCAGCCACCTGGGTCGGAGCAATGTTGCGGGACGAACGTGTTATTTAAATAAATAACACGCAAATTCTAGATCCATCTAAAACATGTATATCTCCTTCCCCACATTACTATTTTCCAACCGTGCGATTCACGCCTACCCCGAAAGGGAAATGGCCTAATGGTATAATAATAATTAATGTTCATGGTACTTGAAAATTCGAACAATTTATTCTATTTTTACATTCTCATCCAGAGAAGGTATTAGATTTGTGTAAAATTTGACCCCTCCCCCCATTTGTGTCAAATGTCCATTTTTCAATAATCATTCAAAAATGTATCATATATATGTTCCAAAAACAACTTAGATACTTTTTTTGGCCCCTTTTCAGATAGTTGGAAGAAATCTTTCTGATTGTATGATTTATTTTTTATTAGACAGATACGAAAATGTACGCCGAAGTGAAGGAAGTTCCTTCTTCATTTTAAAGCAAATACAAATTTAATAATTTTTATTTGAAGAACATTGAACATAAAATATTGTCATTGCGAACCGCGACAACCAAATGGCGCGCCGTGATCGCGATCAAACTTTTGAGTTTACATTAAACGATGAACAGAAACGAGCGTGGCGCAAGACTTACATGATTTGTAAACGAAATATCGAGCGCGAAGCGCGAGTGTCTTGATGAGAATGTATTCCTTAAGGTCGATAGAACCTTAAGTAAATTAGTTCCTCTTTCTATGTAAAGTTAACATAATTAAACCAAACGCAGGTCATAACGATGAAGCTAACTAAGAGAGCATTAGCCCGCCAAGCGCGCAATAGTAAGCACATGAAGTGCGAAAACCAAGATGAACCGAGCTTAAAGCGTCAGGCAAATGTGTCCGAGCGCGTAGCGCGAGGTGAATATATTATCGAGCGCGAAGCGCGAGATAAACATATCATCGAGCGCGAAGCGCGAGATACAACAGGTGCGCGCCCTAGGCGCGCTCAAACTAGCGAGCGAAGATTTTTTTATAATGTATTTTTCAAAATTACTGTTTAACTTCAAGTGCATTAAGAACTATTTTTAAAAAATACATTCAACATCCACAAATTTTGTTCACAGCAAAAAAACATTTCATTGAATCAAAGAAATCTCTTTGACTGAGAGCCAAACTGTTAAATTGATAAATGTTTGAAATTTCCAATTTTGCAATTGAACGTTGAATAATTTAAAACTCTTAAGTTGAAAGGTGTTAAAAGTTTCCATTTTAACATGTAATTTATTGAGCCTTCAAATTAAGAAACCAGGGCATCAAAAAGGGGTGAGAAAACAATGTGCAACATTGTCCTAAATGACGAGAGATTAGAACAAGTTGATAAGTACATATATCTAGGAAGCCTATTCACTAGTGACGGGAAGACAGATGGGGAATAAGATAGACGCATAGACGAGGGTCGGAAGGTTATCGGTAGAGCAGGGTCCATTCTCAGAAGTAAAAATATATTTTAAAAAGCTGAAATGGCAATATATAATTCTATATTTGTACTGACTGTGCCATACAGTAGCGAGACATGGACTTGTCAAGAAAATGAAAAGAGTAAAATTAACGCGATTGGCATGAGACCTTTGCAAACAATTTGCGCGAAAACACTGATGGACAAAGTGAGAAACGAAATAATCCTCAAAGAATGTGGTGCAAAAGATACAATACTTGACACATGGAAAAGAAATCAGTTAAGATGGTTCGGATATGTTGAAAAAATGAAAGACGAACGTCTAACGAAACAAGTGTATAAAAGTAAAGTAAATGGCAGTATGCCCAGAGGTAGACCGCGGAAAGAATAGTTAGCATGTGTGAATGAGACCTGAATGCGAAAAGTCATAAGAAGCCATAGAAACAGGAGATCTTGCATGGAAAAATGCATGGACGTGAAAGAAGCAAGAGAAGTATGCCAGGACAGAAAAGTGTGGGGACAAATAGTTTATAAAAAGAATGTGAGTAGAGTGAATGACGCCTGAAATGAAAGAACTTGGATACTAATGGGCCCGAGTGGGGAACCTCACATAACAACCTTGTGAAGATCTTCACTTGGGGTGATCGCTAGAGAGATTGATCAGCAACCAGGGTCGGCGCAGTGTTGCGGGACGAACGTGTTATTTAAATAAATAACTCGAAAATTCTAGATAAATTTAAAAAAATCTATACCTTCTTCCCAACACTACTACTTTCCAACCAAGAGAGTCACGCCTACCCTGAAAGGGAAATTGGCTTGATGGTATAATGAAAAGAATTAGCCTAAAATTTTCTGAAACCAAAAAAAGGTTTGAAGATATGATCGGACTTAGTGTGCGAAAATTAGTAATTTCATTACAATTAATGGTCTGATAAATCTCTTCAATATTTTTTTCCTGGAATAAAAGGTACAGGAATTTTTCTGAAATATAAAGAAAATATTCTCCACAATAAAACATTAAACATATTCATACCTGGTGACCAGAGGAAATCTAAAAATTCAGAATACACAAAAAATACACATTTTTGTATTGTTCAGACATTTCTGTAGTACTTAAGGATGTATTTTTAGCTATAATTAAAGTGAAAAGGATGTAAGGTGTAGTTAATTAATTTTTATTTGGGTGCAAATCACATTACTGACTACTTTTTTCTTAAATGACCTATTAGTCACACTAAAATAAAATTTCTAAAATTTCAACTTTGAGCCAAGTAGATGGATTTTTGGCCAAAAAAGGGATTTTCTACAAAAAAAATTAAATTCTGTACCCGAAAATTTGACAAGAACTTCAACTTTTAACCAAACAGTTAAATTTTCAACTAAAATTATGAATCTTAAATCAAAAAAAAAAAAAAAATTCAGAAAGTAGTTCCACTGTCAATAAAGTAGTTGCATTTTATTTAAGAACAAAAGTATTCTAATCGAAAAATGTAATAGTTGGTATTTCAACCAAGAATAATTCTAACTTGAATAGAATTTCAAATAGTTAGAATAGACCTCAAAGAAGAAGAAAAACGAATTTTCAAGAAAATAATTAACTTTCCAAACAAGAGATGAATTTTTGACTAAAACGATGAATCTTAAAAGAATGGATTTTTAACAAAGAGTTCAATTTGCAACGCAGTACTTGAATTTTCAAACAAAAATGATCAATTTTTAACTGAGATGATACATTTTCAATGATAATTAAATAAACTTGTAAGGATGAAAATTCAACCATTTGCTTTATGGAAATTTATCTTTTTGATAAAACATTTATCTTTTTCATGTAAAAATTCATCTGTTTTAGTAGAAATTTCATCCTTTACAGATAAAAATGCAACTATTTGGTTAAAAACTCAACAATTTTGTTAAAAAGGCATCCTTCTGGGTAGAAAATTCAAGCATCTTCGTAGAAAACTCACTTCTTATTTAAGACTCATATTTCGATGTTGGATAGTCAACTGAAATCTTTTTTGGATAAATATTTAACCACTTTTTTTTAATTTTGTATTTAAAACTGAAAAATGTATCTATTATAGTAGAAATTGCATCTTTCTTGAATAAAAATGCAACTTTTTGGTTAAAAATTAACCTTCTTTGCTTGAGGATTCAACAATTTTGTTTGAAAATTTTAGTTGAACCACTTTTTAAAGAAATCATTTTTTTTTAAGATTAATCTTTTCAGTTGAAACTTCATCTGATTGGTTGAAATTCTAACGATTTTGTTGAAAATGGATCATTCCTATTTACAAATTCAATTGAGTAAGTAAGAATTGAATTACTTTTTTGAAAATTCATTTTTTTTGTGAAGTTTTATCTTTGTATTTGTCTAGGAAATTCGTCTTTTGGCTTGAAGGTTCGAAAATTTAGATGAACTTTCTTTACTTGCACTACTGAAAAATCTGTGCTTGTTAAAAATTCGTATCTTTGGCTTTAAAATTCACTTTTTTGTTGAGATTTCATATTTTTTGGTTGCAAATTTAATTATTTTGTTGAAAATTCTAGTATTTTATTAAAAAGTAAAATGTTATTTGTTTTGTTAAAAACTCCTTGCCTTTAAAAATTTTCTTTTTCATATTTGCATATTATTAATTGCAATGCAATAGCCAGCGTACAATATTGCTGCTTTCATTATAATTACTCATGAAGCCCTAAAATTATTTTCATTATCATTCTGTGAAAGATAGAGATCGCATCATGAATTTCAAACGCAAATGAAATTCGTAAATTTTCATTGAATTTGATTCTTCAGTCAGGTGATATTTGTTTAAAATTGAGTTTGACATTCATTCTTTTCGTTTGCTTTATTATTCAGCATGACACTGTTATGTTATGGTGCAACTCTCACAAAGCTAGGCCAAATTCTCACAATTCATATCCATAATATAATATAGGAAAAAATTGTTATGAACAAAAGTGATTAGTCTAAATAATTATTTTAGCTAAACTGCATTAATTATTACATCGCTCTTAGTAAAGACGCTGGCGAAAAGTTGAAAATTTCAGAAAAAACTGCAACTTTCTAACATTACCTGAAGAACATATTATTAAAAATAATGGTAGATTGTTTAAGTGATTATGTTCGTTAACTTCAGTTAATGATCATCTCACTCTAATTAAAAAGTGGACAAAAAGTTATTGCTCTCATTGCCTTGGTCTGACTAAAAAGTTAAAAAGAAGTTGAAAAATTCGGAAAAATAGTGACTTTTTAATTCTATTTTAAGAGGAAATTGCTGAAAACAATAATAAATTGTTTCAATAATTTATGTGAACATTCAACTTAACATTTTTTACCTCATGAGTTTTTTTGCCACTCTTTAAAACAGACTTATGGGGGTGACATTTAGAAAGTGATCATTCATTCTTATTCTACAGCTAATTGTGAAGAGAAATGTTGATTTTTAACTCGATTTACCTAATGTTGATGATTCCGAATAAAGTGGATGAAAACGTATTTTCTTCTTATAGGAATACATGTTAAACTTTATGGTCAAGAAAAGGAGAAGAGTAAAATTAACGTGATTGACATGAAACCTCTGCGCACAATTGGCGGGAAAACACTGATGGACAGAGTGAGAAACGAAATAATCCTCAAAGAATGTGGTGAAAAAGAGACAATAGTTCACACCAACCAAATAAGATTTCAGGTGAATGTTCAACTCTTGCCTTAAAAGTTTACTTAATTATGCTTAAAGATTTTTTGTTGGTTAAATTAAATTCAAAAGCTTGGTTCAAAATCGAACTAATTTCTGAAAAATGCATTTTTTGTTGTTGTTAAAGATTCCTAATTTTAGTTGAAAATTCAACTATTTGGCTAAGAGATACATTTTTTGTCAAAAATTCAAATTTTCGGGTTTAAAATTCATCTTTTTGTTGGAATATTCCTTTCTTTGGCTTAAAAATTCAACACTTTAGTAGAAAGTTTATGTATTTTGTTTAAAATTCGACATTTTCTGTAGGAAATTATTCTTTTTGATGGGAAATGCATCTTCTTGTTTTAAAAACAAAAGCTCACAGTAGAAATAGTTTTTAAAAATGCATTTCTTGGTAAGATTCACCTCTTTGATAGAGAATTTAGCTATGTTATTAAAGTCATCATTTTTGGGGTAAATTCAACTGTTTATATGAAGAATTGCTATTTTTGAAAGGAAATCGTCTGGGTTTTGTATTTATTCACAAAAAATCATCCATACAAACCAGCGTCATAATTCTGCATTTCTTACATTTTTGACCAACGATTCTATTTTTATCCATTGGAAATGCTTTTTGAAAAATGAACAATTCCGTTTTCCAGCAAAACCATACGAGATATAAAAAAAATGTTGCAAAGAAAAATTTTTCATCTCGAAAAGACGAACAAGTTTTCTGAGACACTTTTTTATGGGACCCATATTTTTCGTTTTGATTGTGAAAAATATTATCAACAATAAAAATTCCAATTTTGCGGTCAAACAATGCGAGATACGAAAAAAATGAATAAAAAAATTGTTCACCGAAAGAAGATGAATTTGTTTATAATTTTTTGATAAGACGCGCAGTTTTTGTTGTAATCGTGAATAATAAGATAAGAAATTTAAATCAAATCAAATCTAATCATATTTGTAAAATTTGATTAGTAATTTATTAAGTTTTAACCATTTTTATTCAGAGAGGTCTTAAAGTATTTTTCTGCGTAATGAAAAAAGCTACGAGATAAAAATAAGTTTTTTTAGATTAATGGCAACTCGTTTTTGAAAAATTTGATATATAATTGCAATTTTCTATGAAAAATTAGAAGAATTTGCAACCGATACCAACTTTGAAAATCGAAAACAGAACTCTCTGGAAAATTAGCGCATGACAATCCTGAGTATGCATAATTAATAAATATATTAATTGTTGATTATTGGTTTGTTCAACAATTTTTTGAAATATTCGTCTATTTTCGGTCAAAGATTCAAGTGTAGAACTTTCAAAAGACAATTCAATTCAATTTCACAACTTAAAAATGGACTGTCTATATTTGTTAAATGTTCTACAGTTTAATTTTCAGTTCTTCATTTTTCAACCAAAAATACGTGATTTTTCTACAAAATAGTTGAATTTTCAACTAAAAAAGGTACATTTTCACAAAAAAATGCAATATTTGACATTTTCAATTGAAAACATTAATTTTCAATATAAAGAACGCGGGTTTCAACAGAATACATGAATTTCTAATAAAATAGTTGAATTTTCAACTAAAAATTATTCATTTTCAACCAAGAATGTTCAATTTTCAACTGAAAATTGAACATTTAAATCTTTCGTTGAAAAAAATGTTTAAATCCAAAGAAACGAATTTTCAACAAAATACATGTATTTCCAATTAAACAGTTGTATTTTTCACTAAAAAATCTAAGTTTTGAACCAAAAAATGAAGAAGTTGAATTTTCAATTAAGAAAGATCAATTTTTAGCCGAAAATGGAATAGTTGAAATTTCATTTGACAAAAAAATTTAACCAAAAAGAAAATGGATCTTTAACAGAATACATGAATATCTAATGAAATAATTGAGGTTTCCAGCAAAAAAGTTCACTTGTAAACGAAAGATGAAAAAGTTAAATTTTTAACATGAGAGAAAGCAATTTTCAGCCAAAAATGAAACAGTAAAATGTTCAGTCGAAAAATTAATTTTAAATTAACATAAATGAATATTCAACAAATTACTATGCATTATTAATCCAGGAGTTGAATTTCCAATTAAAAAAGATCAATTTTAAACTGAAAATGGTATGGTTGAATTTTCAGCTGAAAATTATCAGTTTCATACTAAAAATGGATTAGTTCAAATTTCAGTTGAAGAAAAATTAATTTTGAACAGCAGAATGTGATTTCAACAGAATACATGAATTTACAATCAAAGGTTGACTTGTTAACCAAAAATTATCAGTTTTAAACCAAAAATGAATTAGCTCAAAAAAATACATCAATTTGAAACAAACAGTCGACTTTTCCACTGAAATAATAAATCTTTAGCTAAAAAAAATCATTTTCTAACAAAAAGATTAATTTTCAAGAAAGTACATTAATTTCTAACCAATTAGTGTACTTTTCAACAAAAAAAATAAGAAGGTTTTGAGAAGTAAACAGCGAAATGTAAAATTTTTAAGATTTCGAAGCCAAAATATTAGCAGCTTTTTATGAACTCTGAAATATTCCAACAGAATAAATTTTGCTTTTTATTCAGAAAAATTAATTTCATGGAGATATTTGAAAAAATTTCAAAACTTTTCGAAAGATTTCTTAATCATCAAAAAATATCTACAAGATTTTAGAATAATTGTTTTAATGTTGAAAGATTTAAATAAAATTCTAGAAATAATTCGCGTAGGTTTAAAACATATTCAGAAATTTAAAAAGTGTGGACGAGGTTACAAATATTTTTAAACTATAAAATATTTCCTAAAATTTATCAGATGTTTTAAAACTTTTTCTTATAAATTTTCTCGCGAATCTGAGATAAATAATATTTATGTAACCTCAGAAAAAAAATAATCAATAAATCGTCATTCGCATTTTTTATTTTTGATGAAACATTATTATTTCCCTAAATTATAATTTGTTTGATTTTTATTCTTTTTTTTTACTGAAAAATCTGCTTTTGTCGAAAATTTAACTATTATAGTGAAGATTCGTCTTTTTTGTATAAAAATTCATCGCTTTTGGTGGAAATGTTTGTTTTTTTGTGTTAAGAATTCAAGTTCTCGGTTGAAATAATATCTGTTTCATTTGAGAATTAAACTATTTTGTTGAAAATTTCTATATTTTGGATGAACTTGACTCTTTTTTTATATAAAATTGAAATCTTTCCAGTTGAAATATCCATCTATTACATTTTCCGTTGAAAATTAAGTACTTTCAGGATAAAAATTTTACTATTTCTTTGAAAATAAAATTCACTTTTTTGGTCGCAGATTCATCATTCTAGTTAAAAATTCTTCTCCTTGTTTGACAATGTATCAGGGTACTCGCATATTTTGGTGTGTATTGAAACTATAGACCGTGTGACTGCAGCCAGGCCTACACAATAGCCAGAGCGTTGCATTTTATAGGTGCAAAAAAAAAACACATTTTCATTCACAAAAAAAAAAACAAGAACAAGAACATTTTTCAAAAAAAGTATCCTAAAATATTACGTTCAACATTTCATTCTCGTAGACGTAACATAAATATGGCGAAAAACCGAGTCGTTTGAAGAACCATAAGCCATAGCATAATTATACTTACATTTGAAATTATGGAAAGCCACGTATGTGAGGAGTAAAATTTTGATGAAGATTTTCATTTTCTTTGGATAGTGAACTGAAAACTGAGTTCTGAAGAATCGTATGAACGGAGTCTGCTAGATTTTTGAAGTATATCCGATTGCTACATGCGATTATTATCAGTGATTGGTGAAAAATTGTTGACCTTTGGCGTAAGAATCTTAAGTCCAAGCTATGTTTGTTACTTATTAAACCTTGAGCAATATTGTTATTCATGCGGAAACTACGCATCGCGGTAGAGGGATTAAAATTCTTTGTTTTATCGGAAGAAATGAAAAAACATTTGGTCTGACATAATCTTCTCATGAAAAGTTATAAAGATTCGACGGTTTTCTCAAATCCCTGAAAGCAATAACAGAGAAGAGTAAACAGCACAGAAAAAACTAAGAATAAAATTTGTTGCAGGAAATTTTTTAGAGCGATAAAGTTTTTTTCAGCCAGCTTCGCGTCTTTCAAAATACATGTGTTTGTCATGGAAAAATAAAAGAAAGTTTAACCGATATTTGTGTAAAGTTTATCCTGTAAAGATAATTTTTGTTGCAAAGAATCTTTTGTCGGGAATCAATGTAAATTCTTTAAAATAAAATGAGCGTAAATACCATGTTGAATTCAATATGAAACACTTTGAACTCCTAAGATGTCAAGCCAAAATATATTGCATTTTGATTGAAATCGTTAAATTGTCAACCAAATCAGATTTTCTGCCAAAAGAGAGGACTTTTTATCAAAAAAAGATGAATTTCAAAAAACAACAAAATCAATTTTCACCAAAAAGTTGTATTAACAATCAAATGATTGAACTTTCAAGCAAAAGAGATAAGTTTTCCAACAAATAGTTGAACTTTAAAGTTATTAGATAAATTTTAAAGCCAGAACGTAAATGAATGGTAACGAACATAAAAGATGATTTTCTTACTGAAAGACATATTTTCAACTTCTCGAATTAAACGAAAATAAATAAATTTTTCAAATGAAATATAAATTTTCCAAACAAAAAATGGAATGGTCAAATTTTTAGTTTGAACATTAATTTCCGACAAAAAACTAATTTTAAACGAGTTAAATTTAACAAAAAAGATTAATTTTTAACCAAAAAGACGAATTTTAAAAAATACATCGATTTCTAACAAAATTGTCAAATTTTAAAGCTAGAAGGATAAATTATATTCAAAACAGTTGAATTTTTGAATTAAAAAGATGAGTTTTCAACTCAAATTATGAAACTTAAAAAAAAATGAAATTTTGAAAAAGAAGTTTAACTTCAAAACAAGTATTTTATTTTTCAACTGAAAAATATGAATTTGCAACGAAACAGGTAATGATGCATATTTTAACTAAAAAAAAATGTTAACTTGAAAAAAATAATCTCATTCAATAAAGAAGGCGAATTTTCAAACTAAAAAATGTTTAACTAACAATGAAATAGTTACATTTTTAGTTTGAAAAGCTTACTTCTCGGGTAGAAAAAAAAAAGAATTTTCAATTAAATAGTTAACTTTTTAACCAGCGAGATGAATTTGCAACTAAAATGATGAATCTGAAAAAAAAATTCATTTTCAACAAAAAAGTTCAACACTCAACCCAAAAGATGATTTTTTAACGCATATTAATTATCGATCAAAATAACAAATTTTCAAATAGAAAAGATCAAATTTTAATTAAAAATATCAATTATTCTACTCAAAAATTGGATAGTAACATTTGTAGTAAAAAAATTAATTCATAACCAAAAAAAAATATTCAACAAAATAGTTAAATCTCCAACCAAATAGAATGAAATAGTTCAATTTTCAACAAAAAAGATGAATTAAAAAATATATATATTTAACAATATAGTTTACCTTTCTTCCAAGTAACTGAATTGTTGACAAAAAAAGATGACATTTCAACAAAATAGTTGCATGTCCAACAAAATAACAAAGTTTTCAGCCTAATACTAGAATTTTTAACCAAACGAGATTCAAGCGAAAAAATTGCAAAAAATTGTAAGAGGGTAAGTTTCTTGGAAACAGGGGAAAAAGATGAATGGAGTGGCCATCTTTTGCAAAATTCGCAAACTTTGTTCAGATTTGTCATCAGGAAACGTACTAAATGATAGCTCCTAACGTTATATTCACTTACCTCCTAACGTTATATTCACTTACCTCCCCCCACCACCGACAACGTAGTTTATGGATGGCTTCTAAGTTTTGGCATCCAAGTTTTGGAACAGGACACAAATTTTAAAAATAGTTATGCTAACAATTTCAATTATTATTTTTTATTCAGAATTTTTCAATTTTTTATCATTTTAATGTAAACTATATTCGTACTTTAATTAGTTCCTCTAAATTCAGCTATATTATATCTTTGTTTTAAGGATTTCAAAATGTGATCCTCTAATAATAATAGTCTAAACCAGTTTTGCTCCAAATCCCTATTTTGAATCTTTTCGAATATCATGGGTTCATTTTCAATCATATTTGTGGCCAGATGAAGGATCAAAAATTGAAATAATCAAATATATAATTACCAATATGAGTTGTGAAACAAATCATAATGTTCAAAGAATCCTTTGAATAAAATGTATACTCAAACCGCAAAATGAAAACCTTTCGAGGAAAATGATCCTGAGCGAACCTTAAGTATTATTTTTCAAATCCAGTATAAATGTATGTCACGTTAGACTGGTTCAAATTTTGATTTTCTCGAATTTTCATGCATATAACCCCCAAATCATTTTGAATCCACACAAGAAAATTTAATTGTTTTCTTTACTTTTTTGAAAAAAATTATATTCAGAGGTTCCGCAAGCCACATGAAGTTTAAGATGTATTTTCCATGAGAAAAAAAGACGTTTCTGTCAATCTTCTTCAGGAACGTCAATATCACGTGAATCTAATTAAAAGATCCACTTTTTTCTTCACAATTACCTGCAGAATGTAAATTAACAATTATTTTTTTATTATCATCCCCATAAGTCGGTTTTACAGGTTTCAAAGAAAACCATTAGTGAAAAATTGGCTTTTGTGAGTTTTTGGTGCTAATTATAATTTTTTCACATTTTTTCGGATACAAGTAGTTTCTAATACATAAAAATCTGCGCGCGTGTCTCACAAGTTTGAGCGCGCCTCACATTAGTGCACAGGCCTATTGAAATAAAAGATTAAAGCAGCAAAATCTGTGATTTGATGATTGTGAATTCTCTTTTTTTAAAGCTCCTTCGACTTTAAAGAACACATTTTCATCGCGTATCTCGTGCTTTGCACTCGATTTTGTCAAAAATTCGAAGTTTTCTACATTATTTTCAACTCGGTCTGGGGCTGCTTATTCAGATATTACAAAATGAAGTACAAATTTTATTTTTTATTATTAATTTAATGTTTGCAAATTGTTATCAAACCTTCTATTGCAACTTGTGTCGTTCTTCCATAAATTCAATTTGTTTATTTTCAATGTTACTTTTTACGAGTTAAACTAAAAATACACATCCTAGCGTACGGTGGTTCTGAGCAAATTTGTAGGTATAATTTAGGCGAAACATTTTATTAAATAAAGTGTTATTGCAGCATGTGTCGTAGGTATTTTATTCTATTGTATATTTTGTGTTATTGTCGCTTGTGTTGTAGATATTTTTTCGTTAAACGACTTTTGTCTTTTCATTTTTTTCGTCTCTTTTTTCGTTTTTCTAAAAATTGAATTTTCTCTCCATCTTATTTCTTACGATTGAAAGAAAATCTACTCTTCCCATCAAAAATTATTTTAAAAGAAATTGTAGATCCTTTTTGGTGGAGAACTTTTGTCTATTAATTTTCTTATTCTTACCTGGTGTCTTTTTCAAAATATAATATACATACATAATATAATATACAAAACTTATGGTAGATTGAAACGAAATGAAGTAGGTAAGTGTAATTTTGAGAAAATGACCTTTTTTATTCGGAGATATTACAAAATTTTCACATTTACATTGTTTTGTCACTAAATCTAGCGATTTTGCGGTACTTGTACTTCTCATAGCAGGTGGTGGACGACGAACAGTCAAAAATCAAATGCTTAGAATTTACGATTTTGAATACATCAAATTGCTCTTTCAATCAATTTATTTGTTTTGTGGTGGTGGTGGTGGTCTAGGATTAAAAGCTCTAGTTCCATTAGTAAGTAAAGGAAAAATATTCATTGGTGGTGGACGAATATTCTGTGGGGGTGGAAGAACAATCTGTTGGGGTGGAGGCGGTTGACGTCGTCGCAGAAAATATTCCCTTTTTTCCGGTTCTTTGAACTCTGCACCTATTTTTTCAGAAAATAAATAAGATTCCTGAAGTTTATCTACACTAGAAAAAATTTTTTGTACCCTGGAACCTGTAATGAAGAATTATTTTGGGCATGGCCTGCAGTGGCCTTCATCTTGAGTCTGGGGAATCAAAACGTAGACAGGAAGAGCCGCTTGAATCATTTCTGTTGGATTTGGACGGATGACGCAACCTGATGCAACTAACGTGCTGAGAGTGCGGCACTCATGTTTGTCACGCCTGGCTGAGCACCGCCTCTCTTTCGGACCCGCGCTTACCGCATCACGAAACTGCGGAGGCCATCATTTCTAGTAATATTGTAAATCCGAGGTTTCTAATTCCAGGTTCCAGTGTATTTGAAACAATTTTGTATAAGTAATAAATATATTTCAAGTAAATAAACGTATTACTACCAGCACAGTCACAATGTCATAAGTTTAAATATTGGCTTTAAATTCACAAGTTTATTTAAAATTAAACGTCATTGTTTAAATTTTAAGTCGTTCAAAACTTAGCAATTCTAAAGGCTTCTTCCAAACTGAATTTTATTGTAGTTTCAATTTCCAACAAGAATTTACAAGAAAGTACGCAACTACAAAAATTAATAACTGCAAGAATCTACTGGAATTTCTAGGCTTTACAGCTAAAACTTGGTTATTTTTCGACCTACAATGACAAATATTTAGAATATTGCAATGAGATAATTTTGAATTAGGACGTGCACATGATCGCTATTGGCAAAAAAGATTCCATCTTTGAACTTCAAAGGAATGGTCGAATATTGAAAGACAATAATGAATAATCGTTATTGAACAACAAAAAACCTTACGTTTGAAGTTTTTTTTTTTTCAAATATATAGCAATTGATTGGACAACATCTATGTCATATAAAATTATGTCTTTGCAATTTTCTCCATATTTGTCTTCCTAGGTTATAAAAGAATAACTTTTTGACTATAAATAAAAATAGCTCTGATTGGTTATTGAAATTCAAAGATTCGAACTCTTGAAGATGCGATTTTTCTCATTGGGAGTTATAAAAACTAAACTGCAAATTAAAACACTCAAGGTGAAATACTTTTAAATTTTTAACGTCTAAAATTAGAGCATACAAGTTTTTTTATTCAAACGCTCAATAATTTACACGTATAATACGGAAGCTTTTAACACTTCCCATTTGAAAATTTCTTTATGAGAAGCCTTTTAACTGCAAACATTTTAATTTTTAACTTTTATAAATTGTACGGTTCAAATATTACAAACAAAAAAAAAAGAAATGCACGCTATCATTTTTAACGCTATAAATTGATGAATGAATACAAAAATTTATAAATTTTCAAATTTACATCATTTCAGACAATTTTATACTAGAAAAATCAATTCATATATCAAAATTTGTTTTGAAATTTTTTTCAGTATTCTCTTAAAAATTTGTTCAAAAAAATCATTGAACAAATTTCCAGGAATCTAATAAAAAATTCGTCCGTCGTTTCTCTAAGAATTTTGATACAAAAAAATCATTAATTTAAAACCTTGCAAAATGCTTAAATATCTTCTAAATTTTGTGTTTAAAATCTTCGAAAATCTACCTTTTGTTTGAAATGCTTTAAAATACTTCCAAGTTTTAAATTATGCTGTAATATTTTCATTATTTTTAAGAACATCTTAAAACTACTCGAATTTTCTCCAAATTACTAATAACTTGATCGTTATATATCAGTCAACATTAATTTAGGGGAAACCACCCTATAGTAGATAGGGAAAAACTCAACAGCATTTAACTGCATCAGTTTTCAAAAATGAAGAAAAAATTTCTTTCCAAAATAAAGCTCATATATTCGATTGAATATTCTCATGAAAAAACGTCACGACGTTAGTCAATTAGCTATATTAAACATTTTTATTAGACGCGATCAAGGGTATGATTTTGATAACTCTAATATATAATTATCGATAATTGCAAATGATCATTAGTATACCTACAATTAAAATCAGCTTATTGAGTAAATAATAGTTGAAACTATGAATATTTGACAAAAATCACAAGAGCTCAAATTTTTGACAATTTTTGTATCTTTGATATTCCCTGAAAATTGTGCGATTTGTACGAGATGTTTAATCTTCATACCATTTAACCTGAATTATGATGACAGAAGAGTGCAGAATTAGTACATAACTTGATCCTAAAAATGATATATTTTCCGAAAGACTTTTGACACAACTAAAATTTATGTTTTTTTATTATTATTATACCATTAAGCCTTTTCCCTTCCGGGGTAGGCGTGACTTGTTCGGTTGGAAGGTAGTGAAATAGGTATATAGGTATGAGGTTGATCGGTATATGGGTATAGGGTGGATGGGTATGTAGGTGTTATGTATAGATGTTTTAGATTGATCTGGAGTTCTCGTGTTATTTATATAAATGACACGTTCACTCCGCAACACTGCTCCGACCCAGGTTGCTAATCAATCTCTCTAGCGATCACCCCAAGTGAGGAGCCTCACAAAATTATTATGTATGGTTCTCCACTTGGGCCCATTAGTATCCAAGGTCTTTGTTTCAGGTATCATTCACTCTATTGTCACTCTGTTTATAAACTATTTGTCGCCACATATTTCTGTCCTGGCATACTACTCTAGCTTCATTCACGTCCATGCATTTTTTCATGCAGGCTCTTGTATTTCTATGGCTTCTTATGTCTCTTCGTATTAGTGCCTCATTCACAGATTCTAACCATTCTTTCGGCGGTCTACCTCTGGGCATTTTGCCATTTACTTTACCTTTATACACTTGCTTGGTCAGTCGTTCATCTTTCATTCTTTCAAGATGTCCGAACCACCTTAGCTGATTTCTTTCCCATATGTCAACTAGTGTCTCCCCTGTACCACATTCTTTGAGGATTGTCTCGTTTCGTACTTTGTCCACCAGTGTTTTCCCGCATATTATGCGCAGAGGTTTCATGCCGATCGCGTTGATTTTACTCCTGTCCTTTTCTTGACAGGTCCATGTCTCGCTACCGTATAGTACAGTCGGTACGAAAATAGAGTTATGTATGGCGATTTTAGCTTTTTTTGATATGTTTTTATTTGTGAGAATGGACCTCGCTCTACCGATAACCTGCTTACCCTTATTTATGCGCCTATCTAATTCCCCATCTATTTTTCCGTCGTTAGTGAATAGACTACCTAGATATACGTACTTGTCTACTTGTTCTACTTTCTCATCATTTAGGACTATGTTGCATATTGTTTTCTCACTTTTTCCCTCAAACACCATGACTTTCGTTTCATTCACGTTAATTTTGAGGTCCATGTTCTTCATGCTTGTATTAAGTTTATTCAACATTCTTTGCAAGTCTTCGACTGATTCTGCCATAACAATCTTGTCATCCGCGAAAGCCAACCCACGTACCTTGACGGTTTCGAGATCTACACCTTTTTCGTCGAAGAGGGCAGTTCTAAGACACTCATCCATGAATATGATAAATAGCCACGAGGACATAACGCATCCTTGTTTCACGCCTTGCATAATATCGAACCATTCACTTTTTTTCCCATTTACCCTTACACTCGCTTTACTACCTGTATATATTGTTTTCATTGCTTGTAGGAGCCCTCCATTCACTCCATACTCTTTAAGGACTTCCCAAATTTTCAATAACTTATAATTTATACTATTTTCTTGGTTTATCATTTACAATAACTAAAATTCAAATATTTACTCATGAAACAAACATTATCTACTGTTCATTATCTACTGTTGGAAAATGTAATGACCAATAGAAAATCCTGAAATATTTATGAATAATAAAGAAATAACGCTTTGTATCAATAAATATTGTTCATTAAACTTCAAGCTTTGATTCTAATGTATCAGCGTGCAACAAACTTGTTTCATTGAGGTAAAGAGAATGAATAAAGAAGAGGCAAAAATTCCTTTTTCAGGTTAAAAATTAATATCTTGCTCTTACACGATAATTTATTATAAAATTCCAACGAAACAACATCAGAAAATATAGTATTCTTACTGAAATGTTATACTAACAAAAAGAATTAACAATTTTTGCCAGTTTTCCGGTCAGTTAGGATTATCTACTACAAATTATTATCTACTGTAGAGCGGATTCCCCTACATGAAATTATGTTGAAACATAACAAATATTTCTGACTTAAAATTACATTTGATATATATGTGGATATCTAGGTATAATTTCAATGTAAAAAAATGTTGCATAACTGAAATTGCTACCAGATCTGTGACTTATTGTAATAGCAAAAGTTGTTGGTGAAAGTGTAATCTTCTTGTACGCCTTGTAAAAGTTTTCATTTTTTCATTTAAATTTGTACATTTCTACAATTAACTACTATTGATTATAACATAATTTCAAGTACAGTTTTCCAGGATTTCAACGTTTGTGAAATCTTGCATTTTTTTGTAAAGGTTTTGTAATTTTCTACAATAATTTACGCAAAATTAGAATCGTTTTTATAACTTGAAACACCAAAATTTGAAGAAAAAAAAAACGTAAATTCCTGTAGTTTTCTGTGATGCACCATGTAGATTTTTTCTAACAGAGTGAAAAAAATATCAATCAAAAATTATACAAATTTTTGAATCATAGAAACTTATACTTTATCGTTAATTTTTTTTACATTTCCACAAGAAAATGCCAGAAAAAATTAGCTATTCGTATTTAATTGTATTCTTTTTAAATCTTGTACATTTTTTCCAAGAAGTACGTGTTTTAAAAAAAATTGCAGTTTTAGAAATGTTGTTCTTTCTTGTAAAAATTTTTTTCCACCAGGGAAAAATAAATTTTCAACCAAATGGTTGAATTTTCAGTTGAAAAAGATAAGTTTCCTACCAAAACCATAACTTTTTAACCAAAATAGAAGCGTTGAATAATTACTGTAAAACATTGATTTTCAATTTGAAAAAAGCGAATTTTCAAAATGTTCAATTCAACCAAAAACGACACATGTTCATCAAAATGAAGAATTTTCTACCAAATAATGAAACTTTCAACTTATAAATGATCAGTTTTGAACCAAAAATTGTACAGTTATATTTTCAGATAAAAACGTTAATTTCTAACCAAGAATCAAAGTTTCAACAAAATACATCGATTTACCACCCAACTGTTGAATTTTGAAGCCAAACAGACGAATTATATACAAAACAGTTGAATTTTCAACCAGAAAAGATCCATTTTCAAGTTGAACAGAATGAATTTTTAACCATACATAAAATAGTAACATTTTCTGTCAAAAAAATTAATTCTCAACTGAACAAAGAACAGAACTTCCAGAAAAATGCTTCTATTTCCAACCAAGAAGATGAATTTTCAACTAAAGTTATGAATCTTAAAAAAAACTAATTTTCAACCAAAGGGTTCAAAATATAACCAAGCAGCTAAATTTTCAACCAGAAATATGATTTGTTTATCCAGAAGATTAATTTTTTACTGTAAAGAAGAATTATCAACTAAATAATCAAAATTTCTCATAAATAGAATTTTTAGCCAAACGAGATGACTTTCAGGCCAAAAATTTAATACATAGTAGACTGTTTATCAAAAAGAGTATACTTTAAGCCAAGAAAAGTTGGATTTTCATAATATGTTCTATTAATTCAGTTTAAATTTAAGTGAAAAAGGGGGGAAATCTTGAAGACAAGGGGGAAGGAAAGATTATGTTAAAAAAAGAAAGAAAAAATAATTTCTTCAAAAAAGGGAAAAGGAGGGAATAGGGGATAGAGTGTGATGTCTGAAATACGAAAATTATTTTGAAGCTCATTAATTCATTAGTGAACTGTACTTTCGCAGGGTCATCTGTAGCAAAGTTCGCAAACTTTGTTATAATTTATTTCCCTAATGGGTATTAATTATGCACCTAGGACTTGCGACTTACACGTTCGTTCGAAAGAATCTACTTTGGTCTTCACTCGATTGGTGATGTCACATCGTAGTCATATGGCATTTAGTCCTCTAGAGAACCAAGTAATTCCATGCGCAGCCCCAATCTACCCCTTTTCCCTGAAACTGCGCATCGCAACTTAGATTCTTCTGAACAAACGTGCTCGCTCGTTCCGGCTCGATGATTAGGGAAAGCATCGTGTACAATCCGCCTATTCCCTCCTTCAAATTGGTATCAACGAGTTCGAACAAAAAATTTCAATTCAACAATTTGGAGGAGAAATTTCTGAAAGTTAAATTGTTCATTAGTATAAGGATTAAAATATTATACTTACATTTAAACTGCAGCAAAGCCAAGAACGCAAGGATTGCAATGCCACAAGTGATCTTCATTTTTTCTGAATTGAAAGACTGATATTTGAAAAATCCTTTGGTATAATATATACTTCCAGCCATCCGATAATGCAGTTTTTTTTTTTTTTGTTAGAACAAACGTGTCTACGTTCAGCGAAATGTGATGTGCGCAGAGGCTTATCATCTGTGCATTGAAAAAATACTGGATCCGAGGAAATGCGTTTTTTACTTCTATTTTTTTACCAAGGTTTTTTTCAATTGCAAATTTTATCTAAAAGTAAAAGAGTCGTGTCGCGAATCAAAAAATCATTTCTTAGAAGCATTTATATTTGTATTCCTATATTTGAAAGAAATACAAATTTGACGCTCCGAGTTTCTCAACAAATTCAACCTCTAAATTATTGTAACTTGAAATTCTCAAATTTTTTAATCAAATTGTTTTTCAATTTACCAAATATTTCGGAATTCACGTTCGCTTCAGAAAAACAAAACATGACAACTTATAACATCAAAAACATGTTCATACCTGTAACTCAAATATGATAAAAAATTCAGCTTATAATGCGTGTTTCGTTTGCACGGCAGATTTATAGATTTAGCCTGATTTTTTCCTCAAATCTTGGTGACGCAAGTAGAAATTTTTCCATGTCAAACTGAGATAATACAATACGGTAATACAGAACGACTGAAAATAATAAAGTTTTTTTGTGGTTGACTCTGAACCAATCTATTCAGGCTATTGCATTTTCCAAATAAGAAAAGAAATAATCTGAAACAAATCACATATTTCTAAAATTTCCAATATTTAAAAGCATCCTTTGCGCGATATTTGAATAAAAGTAGATATCTTTCGACAAATTGAGGTGAAAAATTGCTTGGCCTCAATTAAAAGAACTCTAAAAAATATTCATAAGCAAGCCCTGAAGATTGGAACAAATCTTGAGTTTAGTGCCTCTATTCAAAAATGCATTTAAAATTGAAATGAAATCTGCTTCCTTGTGAATAATCTAATGCACCGAAATTATAAAAATGCATTTAAAAAATCCGCAAGTCAAAATTAGATTTTCGAACTACCAACTACCTTTTTTCCGGCTCAATGGAGACAAAAACTTAATAAAAGAAAAAAGATGGAGAAAAAGGAAAATATTTAACTAAAACGAACCTCTCACTCTTAATTTATTTTTCCTCCGTCTTTCTTATACTACTACACTGTAAAAAATTTTTCGGGAATTTTCCCGAAAATGTTCGGGAAGCTATTAACCCTAAATTTTTGGGAATTTTCCGGAATAGTTATTAGGGAAAAATTCCGAAAAGATATGAAAATTTCCCGAAAAATTAGGGAATTTTCCCTAATATTTCGTAGGGAAAATTCCGCAAAATTTGAAAATTTTCCGAAAAATTGGGGAATTTTCCCTAATGTTTTTTAGGGAAAATTCCGCAAAATTGGTGAATTTACCGAAAAATTTGTAAATTTACCGAAGAATTAGGGAATTTTCCCTAATGTTTCGTAGGGAAAATTTCGCAAAATTTGGAAATCTACCTAAAATTTAGGCAATTCTTCCTAATGTTTTGTTGGTAAAATTCCCGAAAATTATTGGAATTTACCCAACTTTTCGGGAATTTTCCCTAATATGTTTAAGGAAAAATCCCCGTAACTTTTTGGAATATATCTAAAATTTCGGGGATATTCCGCAATATTTTTTAGGGAAAATCCCTCAAACTTTTTAAAATTATCTAACATTTTAGGTTTATACCTCAATACTTTGTAGAGTAAATCGCCGGAAATTCTTGAATATTAACTATAATACCTCAGTTGTTTGAGATTTAAATAAAAGAACGAAATGTAAAGTTAAAATTTTATTTTAAATTATTTATTCATATAACTGATACATTGTTATATTGCAATGGAATATAAGACGAAACAAATGGTAAGCTTTAAAAATATTGCCTTCTCAGAGATCATCTTGGAATTTTCTAAATTTTATAATGTTTTTAATTAATCTTAATGCTGTTGCTGCTCGGACGGGTTTCCCATTTTTTACTTTGGTCATTCTTTTATGCCCCTTTGGAGGATTGATGTCAAGTAGCATCCTGAAACATATATAATAACAAAATAGTTTCATATATTTTACAAAAATATTTTTCTTATTACAAAGAATATTGCAATTTTTTCAACTTTTTAGTTACAAATTTAAGTTCTTGCAGTGTAATTAAATTTTATTTTAGATTTATACTCATAAGCTGTTGCGATACTGTGGAAAAATATCTTCAAAATTAGCCCAAGAACATCAAAAAATGTTAATTATTTCATAAGTTATTGAACATTTAAGAAAACATTGAAATTTACACTATTTTTTCCAAATCTACTTAAAAAATAGACAAACTGGCTTCATCCTGGGCTCATTTTATACAGATTTCCAAGAGCATTGAACCCTTTGAAGAAAAATTTTTTTAGCTCTGACATAATTAAAATCAAGATAACTTAATCGGTCATTGAAAAGAGGTGCCCTTAAACTTTTGACCGGCAGTGTACATATATGTTTTTTCCAAGAAAACCGAAATATCAAAAGAATTTGTATTAAGAATTCATATTTACCGCTGCATAAACTCCAGTGTGTATGATTTCTCTTCTGCATAGTTGTAGCCATAAACGAAATGGCTTAGGATTAAAAAAAGAACACCCTGAAGAACGCTGTCTGTTTCAGCGATGATTTTTTCCTCGACAATAATTAAACAGCAGCTTGCTTCATCGTATAAGGACATCCCTGTAACAAAAATTATATTTTTATATAGTATTTTATTAAATGATTTTTCAACAAAAAAGATTTTTTGTTAAGAATAAAGAATAATTTTCAACGTAAAGAAACTAATTTTTATTAAAATACATGAATTTACATCCGAATTGTTCATTTTTAAACTAAAAGAGGCGAATTTTTAACGAAAAAACTGATTTTCACCAAAATAGTTTATTTTGAACTAAAGAGATGAATCTCCAACCAACAACCTAAAATGTAATAGTTGATATTTTGAACAAAAAAATATTTTAAATAAAGCGTCGTTGAATTCAGCCAAAAAGGATGTATTTTCAACAAATAATGTGATTTTTCAAATAAAAAAGATCAGTTTTCAACAAAAACTGAAACAAAAACACATAAAAGACAACTTTTCGACAAAACAGTTAAATTTTAAATCAAAGAGAAGAAACTTCAACTAATCAAATTTTAATCAAAAACAGTTGAATTCAAGCAAAAGAAAAGAGACAGTTTTCAAATTTTTTCTTTCAAACTGAATTACATCAAACAAAAACTTGATAAAAATCTATTGAATTGAGTAGAATTGAGTGAGTTTTAAAGGAAATCAAGAGAATTGAAAAGGAATTAGGATCAATTAATAATAATTCAGGGCGAATTCCAAATGAATGGCAAACAATATTTTAAAATCGCTTCAAATCTCTGAAACCCTGCAAAATCTCTGATTTCTTGTGAATAAATTCTTTGAAATACAATAAAATATCAAAATCGCTTGAAATGATTGAAACCTTTGGAAATACCTTGAAATAGTTTGAATCTCTTGAGAATGCTTAGGAATCTTTTAAAATATCCTAAAAATTTTTCAGTCTTTATAATTCCTTCAAAGTATTGAAATGAAAACAAAAACTGAGGATAGAACCTAATAAAAACGACATCTTCTAGACTAATGATTTAAATTTTATTTAAATAAAACACGAATCGATTACGTTTCGGAAACGCAGCTGGCTTCCCTCATCAGATCTTAAAACAGTTTAAAAAATTCCTTTCAAATTTCTTTTTGGGTTTATGATTGGTATCTTTTTATTTTTGAAATGAAATATTGTATCAAAATGGTAAAAAAGACAAAAAGAATGTTTTGTGAAGACGGAGCAGGTATGCCCCGTCTCCATCTTGGATGGAAAGTTTCCAAGATGGAGATCTGATGAGGGAAGCCAGCTGCGTTTCCGAAACGTAATCGATTCGTATTTTATTTAAATAAAATTTTAATTATTAGTCTGGAGGATGTCGTTTTTATTAGGTTCTATCCTACGTTTCTGAATTATAAATTTTTCCAGACGTAAAAAAACAAATTTTATTCTTCTTATAAATTATAATTAATACAAAATTAATACAAAATGTCTGGAGATCGTTTAAAATTTCCTAAAATATTTAAAACCTTTTGATATCTTTTGAAACCCCTTAAAACTTTTTGAAGATCTCAAAAATGCCTGGGAATCTTTTGAAAAGCCCTCAAAATTTTCAAATCCTTTAAAAGCCTACTAAATTACTTGCATCAATCAAATATTTCTTTGTAATCTCTCAAAATAACCTAAAATATTCAAAATCCTTTAAACTCTTTTGAAACCCTTGAAATTTTGTAAAGCTCTTTAAAATTCCAAGGATACAGAAAAACATCTTAAAATATATTAAAAATCTTCCGATCATTTTATCGACTGATCCTCAGGATCAATTAAATAAAAAGTTTTAAAAATTGAAAAAAATGCATTGAATTCAATAGAATGGAGTAAGAATTCAAGTGAATAAAAAAATTCAAAGAAATCAGGATAAATTACTAAGAATTCAGTGTGAATTCCAAATCATTGAAACCCTACGGAATCTCTTACTTTTTTAAATAAATTCTTTAAAATACACTAAAATATTAATAAATCCCGTGAAATTCTATAAAATCGGATGATATTTCCTGAAATCCTCGAAAAATTATTAAAATGCACTGAGAGCTTTAAAAAACTCTAACAATAATTGAAACCTCGGAAACCTTGTGAAATCCCGCAAAACCTTTCAAAATATCTTAAAAGCTTATAGGTCCTGTGAAATTATTTCATATCTTTCGAAATTCTAGAAAATTCTTTATCCTACAATATTTTAAACGCTTTGAAATCCGTTGAAGTTAGTTAAATTAATCAAAAAATTCTTTGGAATCTTTTTAAATTCGCTAAAATAATCCAAATCCTTTGAAATGCTACAAAGTTCCTCACTTCTCGTGAATACAGTCTTTGAAATCCACTAAAATATTGTACAATCCCGTGAAATTCTATGATGATAGTTTCTGTAATCCTGGAATATGTGTTCAAATACATTGACATCTTTAAAATCCCTCAAAATCATTGAAATCCTCGGAAATCTTATAAAATCCTGTGAAATCTTCCAAAATATCTTAAAACTTACCTTATAATTCTAACGTTTGTTGTATACGAACAGCTAGTTTTTCCAAATCACTCTCGAAATCACTGCACTCGTTCAAAAAGAAAGGAAGCACATTAAATTGGAGTCGCACTATGTCACTTATAACTGCTTCGCTCAGAAGAGTAATTGAGAAACTGAGCTTCTTGTGGGCTTCAAAACGGGTCCTTCTACAGAAAATTTGCCTACCTGGGCCTCATTACCCAATGGAAAATTCTGCAACGTGCAGCATGAGTCATTTCCATCCCCACTATACTTAGTGTCCAGTAATAACCAATATCTGTATTAACAAGTGTACTGTAGGGCTGTAGATGAACGTCATTCAACTTTAATGAATAATAGCTTATTAACCACATCAACATTTTTTCCTTACAAAAGAAATGCGAACATATGAAGAAGTACGTTGAGTTCTGAGACACTCTATATATAAATATATGTGTGTATGTGTGTGTTTTCAAGTCAGCATCTGAAATTGGCCATTTAAGGTTCTGTACATTTTTCACATTTCCACTCATTAATAACTTTTCCGGAAAATATCTCGGTACTTGTGTGTGTGTGAGGGCGGGTTTTGCAAGTCAGCATATGTAAGTTGGTCATTTAGGGTCTTATACATTTTTCACATTTCCACTAATAATTACATTTTTTCTTGAAAACACACAATATATATATATATTGAAACAAATATTCCTAAATTTTTATTGGGCAGCTCAAAAAAGTTGTAGTCATAACAAAAATAAAATATTTATTTTCAGTTTTCAGAATAGGAATAATAATCTATACAACACAATTTATCGGAGAATGTTTTTCCCAATGAAAGTGTAAATTTCCGTATACTTTGTAGAAATATATCCTTGTCAAAATTGAGGAAAATTCCCAAAATATTGCGTAAAATTTCCCATTTCCTTTGGGTTTTGTCAATTTCCTAAAGAATTTGGAAAAATTCCGAACTAGTTAGGGAATATTTCATACTTTTCGGGAACTTTTCCTAAAATTAGGAAAAATTCCCTAATATTTTTGGGAAATCTCTCTTTCCCTATGAAATTTGGGAATTTTCCCTATAAATCAGTAGGGAAAATTCCCGAA
>CAKNXH010000191.1:863179-922623 GCA_932178445.1 Andricus quercusramuli
ATAGAGCGCGCCAGATACGTAGTTTCTATCCGTCGCTGGGAGTTGCGTAGTTTCTTTTAGGACCCATCGATTTATACACAAGGGCAATAGCAAGAACAGAAATTAAGTTATAAAATTAATAACCCTATCCCGAACTTTGTCAAAAAAAAGAGATTTCATGGAGATATTAATTCTGAAGGGAGAAGGTAACAAAGTTAATATTCAAAAATACACCTTTCAGGATATAACAATGTTTGGGATAGAGTTATTTATTGCATAAATTAACTTCTGTTCTTGGTATTAAAGATAATTTGTTCATTCAAATCGACTATCACTGGTTAATTTCATAATTAGTCCAAATAATCTTTCGGGTAAATGCCTATGGCTTCTTATTTTCATGTTTTTAGAAATTTTAATCAGCATATACGTTTCTGTTATTCATACCTGTAGTTTTTCTATAAGTGAACCCTGACGTGAGAGGTTGGTATTCGTTGAATCTTTTTGCTTTCAGTGCATAAAATTATTCATAGGAAAGCAAATTTCAAAAATTGGTTGAAGACATTTTCGTACATCACATTTAGATGAAAAACTTTGTTATCAAACATTTTATTGTATCTGGCGTCGTTTTTCCAAAAATTGAATTTATTTATTTTTCATATAATTTCTCACGATCAAAACAAAACTACGCAACCTATCCAAAAAATGTTTCCAACAAATTTATAGATATTTTCTGGGTGAACAACTTTTATCAATGACGTTTTTTTTCGTGTTGTGTCGTTTTTACAACAAATTTAATTTTCTATTTACAATGTTATTTCTTACTGTGCATCTTATCCAAAAATTATTAATGACAAATGTAGATATTTTTTGGGTCAACAATTGTTTGCATTTATTTTTTTGCATAGATTGACCACAAAATGTAATTTTAGATGTTTTAGTCTTTTTTTCGTAGTTTAAAGTAGAACCGTTGGTCAAAAAAGACTGTTTAACGAATTCGACCTTTCTTCACGGTCCCTAAATATGTTTACCAAAACGCAATTCAATAAGATTAGTCTTTTAAAAGTTTATGATGAGTGTTTTAATGAAAATGTGGAAAGAAAAATGCGACTTAACTTATGTTATAATAATCAGTAAATCAAATAGTATTATGCTACGCAGTATACAAAGTGTAATGTTTCATAATTCTGTTGATTTTCGAAATATCTATTCTAGTGATTATTTTCACAGAAATTGCGACTCGTTTTACTTTCATTCGATAATAAATAAATTATGCAAGCAATATAAACAGTTTTTATTGACCTGGAAGTGATATTGCTACATTGAATAATCCATGAAGATTGTCAAGTTCTCTAAAAGATTCCTTTATGTTCTTGAAATGTTTTTAACATTTCAGGACATTATGATTTTTTAGTAGAGTCTATGTAGAGTTCTGAAGTATTATTTAAGGCATCTTAGCAACATTTTTTATAATTCTAAAATGATCTGAAAGACTTTATAAAACTTGCATTATCCATTGCGCGCTATGCGCGCGTGAAGTTTTTTGGTTTAGCGAGAAAAATAATTTTTATAACAAGATGAACATTTCGAATAACAATTTATTTGTTCCAAATTTTTTAAACACCTAAATTCAAGCTAAAATATCCTGAGATCTGATAACAAAGAATATAAGTTTGCAAGAAATTTTAAAATATTTTATACACTTTCGGAAATCTCTTAAAGTTTTGAAATATTTGTAATCTCTTCAGAAAATAAAAAATTTATAAATACCTATCTTCTAAACTGATTTGAATTATTTTTCAATTTTTCAATAATCTTTTAAGAATAAAAAAAATATCTTCCAGATGTTTTTTAACATTACATATAAGATATTCACCATTGTAAAATTGCTAACACAAAACAATCACCTAACCATGAAATTCCCGAATCTGAATAATTAAAAAATTGATCCAAAATAAAACAATAAATTAAACAAAGTATGTATTTTTATTTGATGAACATATTTTTTATTCCAATATTTATTTTCTGATTAAAAATTTGATCAATTGCTTAGATTCCAGAATTTTCAAATACGGTAATATTATAAGCTAAAAGAAATGGTATTATTCCGTAATTTTCCAATTTGGAAATATTACATTGGCGGCAATTTTGATAATTTCGGGAATTTTCTATTACGAATATTTTCTTCTTTGGGAATTTCACAGCGTCAAGAGTTTTATTTTTCGGGATTTTTCAGTGGTCTCATTTTTCAAAGTCTTAAAATGTTTTTACGTCTTTTCACCTTACCTTAGAAAATCAATCTTTTAAAATGAAAAATCATTTATAATTTTCCCAGTTATCTTATTACAATTTGTTCATCATCTTGAAACATTCGTAATGTTTGAAGTAAATGGTTTGAAATTTTTTGCAAAACCTTCTTTCTAATTCAAAAGGCAGATATCAGTCGAAAATAACCAGAAAACATTGGTATTTTTGTTACAAAATACGAAAATAAACAAAAAATGAGTTTCAATGACCAATTTGTATCAACGTTTTTTTACAGAAACATTTGCATTTTTCTGAATAAAACACAAAAATAATTCTTAAAATGAATTTTATTACACTTTTTCCAAATTGAATTTCAGATCGAAATAATATGCAAGGAAATGTATTACACTGAGAGAAATTCCAATACAAAATTTCAATAATATTAAATATGAATGTATTTCAATTATTTTAGTGAATTTCACGAATTGTTGATTATTTTCAATATTTATGTATAAGTTCATCATTTTCAAATACTGGAATAGTAAAAATAAAGAATTACTATAATTAACATTAAAATTATTATATATGGAAGGGGGTAATTCCGTCACACACTACCCCTCGAGAGCTTGAAATACGTTAGTCTACTCGGTTTTATCAGAAGTATTCACCCCTTCGAAATTCGGAAAATTCATCAAAGCAAACAATTACCGAAAATTTTGATTGTTATAAAACACTTCTAACATAACATAATTTCTCTGTGAAAAAAATCCTTCTTCAAGAATTGAAAAAAAATAAACTGCACTATATTGGATCAGCCATTCTAAATTTGTAACTTTTCCAAGGAGAAAAAATTCACTTGGAATTCGACGTGGGTTTATGCGGAGAATTCCACGTGAAATTCGGGTCTTAATTGGAACAATTCACGTAGAATTCCACTAGATATTGCACGTGGATTTGACATCGGAGTCGTAATTAGCGACACCAAAAATCCGTGAATAACAGAATTGTGCCCATTTCATGAAAATTTTATACTTCTGGCCAGTTTTTCGCGATTATATAAGGTCAACATTTTTTTTGTTTAATAAACATATGTAGATTACGAAAAACATTTTATATTACGAATGCAATTTTTTACATAATTATATATTATGAATTCATTTATTTCACATTGAACTACTTTGAGGTTACTATATGAAAACGGAACCGTTATGGACATATATGTAGCTTCAAATAAAAATTGAGATTAAACTCAAAACCGCAGCTATACGCAGTGGGGTTTTTTCATACGCAATAGGAAAAAGCCGAATCATTACCTCAAACTAAATATCTCGGTGGAATTCAGTGAAAATTTTTTTATATTCATCAAATTATATTACTTCTCGTTTTTTCTTCGAGAAGATTTCAATCGACTTTACAAGTTTTCTATTTTTTTATTATTTCACAAGTCATGCGTTTTTTTGCATAGTCGTTTTCGACTTGTTTCGAACGCGTTGAATATAACTCGTGAAACGCTTCCTTTCAAACTAAATCACGGAGTCAAAAAATGTCATCTTGGCATTGAATGTAGGAATAAATTACACATATTCTACTGATAAGTAAAAAGCCCTTGGAAAAAATATATTGTTGCGAAATTTGACCACCGTTTTCCGATTTTCGACCACCGCAATTGCAGTTTGGATCTTGATGTTATATACAATTTTGTAACTATCGGATGTATTTAACCTTAAGATTTTTGTTGACAATAATTAATTTCATTTCTTATCAGGAAAGTAATTATCACTTAATTATCGATATACTGTTTTTGAACTTCATTTCGGCAGCAGAGACAAAATTGAAAACAAAACTCGGTGACTAAAAGAAAATGACATCAAATCTACTGTCGGAAGCAAGAAGAACTCCCTGAGTTGCACCTGTGCACAGGTAACGATCAGGGGTGTAGTAACTGATTTTGACCTGGGGAGCAGTATTTATTGCGAAATATACCTATTGCAAATAATTTTTTACAGAAAATCAATTTTTGTTCGAATTAGTGGGTTTTAAAATACTAAATTATGCTTATCAATCAAACCCGAACCCTTCAAAATAAGTTATATTTTTCAAAGAGAACTGAATAACATTTATTATTACAACAAGACTGCAAAGATGAGAAATTTGTAAACTTAAAAGCAACGAATATTTTCATAAACTGGACTTAATATTTTCCTATATTTCTTAACGAATTTTATAGAAGTGAATTTTAATGTACAAAATGTTTCTGAACATCGTTTATCAAGTAGAGAAATAAAATCACTTCTCTAAAAAAAAGAGATCGTAAAAGCTACTCTATAAATAAAAACGTGTCTACGAAAAAGATGAAAATAAAGTAAAGAGATGAAATGAATGTAAAAAAGAAAGATTTTATGTTTGAAGAAGTTACCTGTTTTGGGATAGTAGCGATACTTCGATCGCTGGTATTAAAGTCGCGTCCCGTTCCGATTTATTTTTCCTTTTGGTTGCAGCTGTCGGTGGTGGACAAGAAGTTGGACCAGCTGGCATCGACTAACATGCCACCAGCGCGCAAGGAATCAGTGTAAAATCCCTGGAAGAGTATACCTTCGAAGAGCGATCCTTTATAATTGATGTTGACATAATGTTAAATTCAACTTTTTTATTTTTTTCATTAGAACGCATGCATTATTAATAATTGCTTTGCAAGGGGGAGGCGTCCCGAAAATCTTACGTATTTTTACTTAAGGAGGAGGGGGGGTTGCAAAGTATTTCAAACATAAGTTCCATCTTTATGATTATTTTTTAAAAATATACCATTATATTACAGGCGTCCAATATAAATATAGAGCCGGGGAGTTAATCATTCTTGAAATCTTGTTCACGCACCTTTCATGAAATCTCGTGAAACCCCTAGCATATCTGAAAACCGGTAAGCTTCTTAAAATTCTGTGAAATACTTCCAAATATTACATGGCATCCTTTTAAATCTTTCAATTCATTCAAAATTCTGTATAACATTCAAAAATCCTTTAAAATTCCATTCAATCTTTTGGAATCTTACGAAATCCTCTCAAGTGCGTGGCAACACGGAACAAAATTTTGTTTCAAACTATCGTCATAGTTCAGCAATTCAAATATCTCACGAAAAAAAAACGGTTTTTATGAAACATCGTTTTTGCACATAGTCAAAATGTCAATTTTCCATTTTGGTTGTCAAGAAGATTTTTTTTGGTTCCATGATTCCTTTAAATCGAATCAGTTTCCGTGATTTGAACAAAAAATCCTGTAAGATAGTCAACTTCTATTCCGCGTATGATTTCGAATCTTTTGAAATTTCTAAAATCCTTTGAAATCCCATAAAATCATCAAAGCCTCTCCAAATCTCTTCAAATCCATTGAAATTACTTAAAATCCTTAAAAATCTTTGCGCAAATCTTTTGAAATCCCTTCAAATCTTTAAAGCCTTATTCAAATCCCCTGAAATCCTTAAAAATTCGTGAAAATACTTTGCTATCACTTAAAATCCTTTAAAATTCATGGAAATCTTGAGACTCCTTTTGAAATATTTCAAAATCTCTTAAAATCTGTCAATATCTACAGAAATCTCTTAAAATTCGTTCCAATCCACTGAAATTGTTCCAAATTACTTGAAATCTCTCAAAATCCTTGAGATGGTCCCTCAAAATCTTGTAAAATCCATTAAAAAGATTGATATTGTCCCTAAAATTCTTCTATAGGGTAATTTCTTCAAACTCTTGCAATCTCTTCATGTCATTTGAAATCTGTGAATTCTCTCTTTTGGAATCATTTAAAATAATTGACTTGAAACTTTTGTGATCCCTTGAAATCTCATAGAATCCCTAAGAAACTTTTGGAATCTCGTTGGATTTTGGAAATCTCGTTGGATTCCCTACAAACTTTATGATTAAAAAATATTTTATAGTACTTCAAAATACTTCAAACTTCCCATTAAAATTTGTTTAGATCCTTTTAAATCACGAAGAATATTCTAAACATTTTGAAATCCCTTAAAAGCTGTGCTATGCTGTGACTCCTTCCAATTATTTTATGAAAGTAATTTTTAATAAGATATACAAAAATGGAGGAAGAATTGGTTAAGGAAAATGAAGTGCGGAAAAGATTATAGAAGAAACTTAAAAGAAAAGAGAAAGTATTGGCCTGAGAAGATCGAACATATTTACAAATATGTTCGATCTTCTCAGGCCAATATAATAAATTTGTGATCGTTCAGAAAGTAAAGAGATAAAAATAGAAGTGTTGTATGTGTCACTAAGATATGAATATTAAAAAGATAAGGAAGACGTATTATAAAACTAAGCAAAGAAATAGAGGAGGAAGAGTTCGGAGAAGAGATGGAGGGAAAACAGAACAGAAAAGCATAATTATGAAAAAATGCAGGTAAAGTAAATGTAGAATCAATTTATTGACGGAAAATCTCGCAGAAAAGGTTATAGAAGGCGATAAGGAAGAGGATTAAAGGAGGGAAAACTGGACAGGTAAACGGATGTTAGCAGAAGGAAGAGGATGATGAAAAGAGAAAGAGGAAATACAATGTAGGAAAATTACTTTCAATTATAGAATAGGATATGTACTATTTACAGGGAATAAAACAAAATAAAAAGCACCTAATGAAAATGAGCGCACTCGAACTGCGCTCGCGGTTAACCACCCTGCCAATCTGAAACCTAAAGTGCGCCCGGGGTGAAAGGTATAAAGAAGGCTGTTTCATCTGAGAAAATTGTAGAAAAAGAAGAGAAATGAGCATTGGTATCATGGTGGTGGTGGGGGGGGGAAGAAGGTAGAAGAAGAAAAGAAAGAAGTTGAGGTAGAAGAAGAAGAGAATGAAGTTCAGGTAGCAGAGGAAGCACAGATGGAGAAAATGATGGTGGAGGAAGTGAAGAAGGTAGCAAAAGAGGTAGAAGTGGACATAAAGGAGACACTAGAAAAAGAAGAGTAAGGGGTAATGTAGGGGGATAGGAGATAATATTTGGAGGTGGAAGAAGAGGATAAAGCTGAGAAAGTTTATGATGAGGACGAGGATAAGGAGTAACTGAAAGAGAAGGAAGAATAAAAAGCGTTGAGAGAGGAGAAGAAGGGGGAAACGAAGGAGCAGGAGGAATGAACAAATATTTGCACACAAAAAATAGTAGATAGTGCATGAGGGAGAATAGAAGGAACTGAAGGCAGTGGAGGAAGGCAATGTAGAAAGAGGGGAAATTGGCGTCGAAAGTTAAGAAAGTGGACAAGGAGGGGTAAGGACCAAGAGGAGATGGATCTTTCGACACAAAAAATAGCAGGTAGTGGATCATCAGAAAGAGAGTGAGGGGAAGAAGAAGGAAGACGAGCAGGGGGCTGATGAGGAGGGGAGGCTGGAGGATATAAATAAATCTATGGATACAGATAATAGTAGAATATGATTCAAAAATCATCTAAATCAAAGAGGAAGGAGGAAGAAATTTCAAGGTATAACAATCTTCAATTAAATAATAGAGCATTTTATCAAACCACTGCTAGAATTTTTGACTATAAATAACGAACTAAAAATATGTTCTTCACGAGCTTAAGACTTAAAACTAAAGTTTGGAATAAAATCGTCGTGAATATAAGACTAGCAAGGATGCTTATATTGAGCAAGACACGTGAAGCGAGTAAACAGGATCGGGTAGAAATGGCTAAAGCCAGTTAGAGGTGAAGGGAGGCAGACGGGCGAGAATGTGCGCTCTAGGGACAGGTTCGTTCGCGAAAAACTTCAATTTGTCTCGCGCGTTGCGTATATCGTACCAGGATCTGCCGACTGTGGCTAATATGCATGTAGGATCGTTTATACACAAGCAGATGCGTATTGGATGCTTTAACGATGAAAATAAGCACTTTATAGCACACCGGTAATCGATTCTCTCGTCGATATCAGCAGCAGGTTTCTCTTCCTTCACGCGAAGATCCTGCCTTCGACGATCTTGATTCCCTTTGTCGAACAACCTTTTGAGATTATCGTAAAGAAGCATCGGACGAAATACTTTCTCGAGATAATCTCCTTGATGGATTTTGCAAGAAAATAATGCAATGAGGTATGTTGGAAAGAAACTTAATGATTTGCAAGGAAATGAATATTTCTGAATTGAGATCGTGATTGTTTTATGAAGGAGTAATAATTATTTTAGTTTAAATGCCATAAGGGCCGCTCTGGTCATTACTTATGATACGTACGTAACAAAGTTGAAGATCAAAATAGACAATGTGTCTTGAAGTATCTTGCGTGGGTTGAAAAGTACCATGGGATTCATTACTCATGCGTTCTTACCGTTACGGCGTAAAACACAATATTAAGAATCTAAACGTGAAAGGGAGTTACGTAAAGCAACTTTAGTATTCAAAAAAATCGATTATGGTTTG
Source organism: Andricus quercusramuli (assembly GCA_932178445.1). Lineage (NCBI taxonomy): Eukaryota > Metazoa > Arthropoda > Insecta > Hymenoptera > Cynipidae > Andricus > Andricus quercusramuli. Next base: position 871,805 of record CAKNXH010000191.1, read on the forward strand.
CTTTATTAATTTCCTGGTAGCAGGTTATTTTTAGAATTTAATTTTCACTGATAAATAAGAGAACTTTCTTTAATGAGAGGTTTTTCAATTAATACTGTAGATTATTACTGATAAAGATATAAAAATGTATACAATAGATAATTCACAGTTTATTCGTAGGAAACAAGATTAAATGCCATTACATTTTACATTATATATACATTACATAGACTTTCATACAGAACGCGAGCAATCTACGGTTTCCACATGCAACTTTAATGAAGACAATTTTTGTTGATTTGTATTAAATTTAGGTGGTCGAAGAGCAAATAAAATCTAAATTTGATGGTACTTACGGATTATTATATGATTTACGAAAAACTGCAAGATTTTCGATAATATCTGCAAATAAAACGTTCATAAACAGCTGGAGTACGAATCTAACAAGTGATAACAGATATCCTGCTAGAAGAATGACAATAAAAGGTACCAGAAATTTTTTTCGTTCGATCAAGCTCTCAACTTGCTGATTCTTTGAAGGTTTCAGAGAATTTTCATCAAACCACTTTCTAATCAATCCGCCCTTTCTCAATCGTTATGAAAGATCTGCAATTCTAGGAGAATGAGAAGATCCTGCCTGCAAAATTATAGAAATCGCGCCTGTTGCACGGTTTAGAAATCTTTGTTATCGAGTTTTCCGTATTGACCTTATGACCATAAACGCATGCACAACGTTTTTTTACTTCCTTGCAAAATTGCCATTTTTTCATTCAAATGCTTAAAGAGTTCAAAAAAATTATTTTTCGTTTATAAGAGAAATGATTTTTTAATTTCGATTAGTGGCTTTTTAATTTTTCTACACTATGCAGATTGTTCTATGATAGAGAAGACCGGGGCAATATAAGTACATAATTATAATTTTCAGTGAAATATTTGCGATCTATCGTATTTCTTAAAATTTTGCCCTATGCTCTGAGGTAAGAGGACAAACACGTATTGAGCAAGATGGGACACCTTAATTATTCATTATTATTATTTTTTTGTATTTGATAGAATAATCTTTTTGTGTTTTCTATCCACATTGAAGATTGCTTAATGAAATGAGTATAACGACAAAGATCACTCAAATTAACATATCACATTATTTTGACGACTGATTAATATTATTATTCGTACCTATTCATACTCTGAAGAATGTTCAACAAATAATTTTGTGAGGTATAATCATTATTACTTAGTGAACGAGGTACACGAATATTTGAAAGTATAAATGCAATTAATGGTCACTTCCATCAAATTTTACCTTATATATTTTAATTTGTCTAATTTCTCATGTTTTACAAACTGCTTTTATAAATTTCATATCTAACAACTATAATTTTATACTGCGTGAAGCAACATTTTTAAACAAAACCAATTACAGCTGCTCTGAGATTAGAACTACTTCATAAAACAGATTTTACAGTAGGTGACATAGAATCTTCTAACCACGAATGTCATTTTTTGTTTTGAAAGAACTCGCTATTGCAACTCTCCTTTAAATCTTTACCTATTTTCGAAAATCGTACTAGAAAAGATTCAAATCTTGCGAAAAGAACTCTTTAATTAGCTCCATAAAGTGGTTCTGATAAGTAGAACAAGTACGCCTTATCTTTCCCCAAAGACCCGTTTCTTTCCGCCCCAAATCGCGTGAGCAGTTGAGTAACGTTTACTATTTTTGATTTTCTTCATTTCCATGAAACAACCTTATAATTCTGAAAGATGAATATGTGGATTAAATCAAAACGGGCTCCTCCGCACCTCGTACGGGTTAAAACTGGAGTGAAACCTGTTTTTATTCACTAACTGCGTATAGATGCATTAGTAAATTAAAGTTCAATAAGTAAAATTTAAGACAAACATTAGGCTGAAAATATGATGTGTTATTTTTTAAATAATTTATTTTCATTCAAAAATACCATAGAATAAGAAGGTTCAAGTGCTTAAAATTCAATCATTTTTATTTCTGTATTATTTATATATTTTAAGAAAAAATGCAGTGTATCATTTGACCCCGTATGCTCATCCCGGCCCCGCCTCAAGTTTTGGTTAATCCGTAAACTGCGTTAATCTACTGTCTAGAATCTATATAGTTCTTCATAATGTGAATAAAAGAACTTTTCAAAGCACGTGTTTCCTTTAAAAGCCTAAACACTCTTTTACATATGCATACCAATAAATAGCTCAAATACGAAAGCAAAAAGTGATACTAGGTATCCTGCTAGAAGAACGACAACAAGAGGTATCAACATTTTTGTTCGTTTGATTAAACTCTCGATTTGCTGATTCTTCATTGTTTCTATCGACTTGTAATCATACCACTTTCTAATTAGTCCGCTCTCCATCAATCGTCCTAAAAGCTCTTCAATTCTGGGAACATAAGGAGATCCTGCCTGTAAAACCATCGAGACCACACCTGCTCGGAGACACGGTTTAGCAATCTTTATTAGCGATTTTCCCTTATTGACTTCATGAACATAAAATTCTGCACGTTTGTCTCTCAAAATGCACGTAACGTTCCTATGCCTAATCAGATAATCGATACACATTCCTGCTTCTCTGACGGTTTGGATTCCCTTCACTAAAGACTGAACCATTGGATCGATTGCTCTCTTTCGCAAGAGGTCTGCCGATGGTGGATCTGCCATGAATCTCAGGTCTGTGTTGCGCAAATCTTCCAAAGTGTTGATTTCTACCTCCACGTCCCTTGTTAGTGTGAAATCTGAAAAAACTGCGTAAATGGCCGAAGAAGATATAAGAAAGGCAAAAAGCGTGAATATGAATACAATTCTTTCAGCTAACTTGTTAGGTTCTCGAGGGATTACAAATCCGAGAGCAGCTGCGAATACATAGAGTGGAGGTCAAGAATATTTGTCAAATTTGAAAACGTAACTAATAATCACTGGAAGCACGATGAGAAGGGAAATGCGGAGTCCCAAGTAAATACACTGTTGTGAAAATTCAATTATTAAGGTCACAGTTTTCGTGATAGGAACGACAGGCACAAAGCAGAAATGATTATCTATCATGGCAAACTCTGCTAAGTCTTCTGATCCTGGGATGTGATCTCCAGAGTTAGTGGCGAACTGGACCTTCTTTGACGCTATTTTGTATGTTGCGCCAGTTGTTGTGTTATTAGTTGGACCGTAATGGCCCCATCCCTCATAATCAGAAGCAGTTTCAATAATTTCGAAATTCATCGCTGAAGCAAGACCTTTAGCTACCTTCTCGTCAGGCCCGTTAACTGTAATCGGAAATCCGGAACTGTTCCGAATTACAAACAAAGTAGGGGGATTATTAAACGAACTGGCTTTCATTTCGAAGCCATTTAGATTCTGCAGTTTGTCTGGAAAAATTACGACTTTCGATGAGTAGTTTTTCTTTGTATAAACATTGGTGAATGGATTGTACTGATGGACACTCACGAATTTTTGTGAATAAGCACCAAAATGGTTAATAATGTTTGATTTCTTCACGACAATCTCGAAAACAGTGAAGTCCAACCAGGTCCTAGACCACATACTTTGAAGCAATCTTCCATGAGAAGGTAGTTTTTCCGTGGATGATACGATTGCTAAAGTCTTTGGTTTTGTGTTCTTTCCAGATGAATGAGTTAAAATCTTTATTAAGTCAGAAATGTGTGAATCGAAAAGATTATATTCTAGGAAATGGAACGTGATGAACAGTGTTGTCTTTCGTAGATTTTTTATGCCTGATTTCACCAAGTCTAGAGCTTTCGGTGAGGTCACACTTTTATAGTTTATAACCTTTGTTGCGAGACTGATTTCAATTCTCATTATAATATTGTATGCAATTGAATCTTGATGCTCACTTTTTTCATCGGTGATGATTACTGTTTGGTACACTTTCAAGTCTTGTATGTAACTAACCAGATCATTAAGCCACTTTTCTCTCCTAAATAATCCAGCTAAGCCACTGATCCCGATTAAGACAATGAGAATTTTCACGTATAGTAACCTAATTAACATAGTGATCTATTTAATTATATTAAAATCACTTATTCAAGTTTTAAGATCATCTATTTAAAATAGTATGCTAGAATGAGGGAGCAAATATTTGCAGTTCTGCTTGTTCGACCGACCGTCATTCAGTGATCTGTCTATTGAAGTAAGAATCGATTGAGTCAAAATAACAGAATGTTATAAAAAGTGTTGCTTACTTGTTTCTTTTTATTTATTCATCCCATAATAACACGAAACAGTCAAGGCCAACTACAGTGTATACAGTGCTGGGCATTTCTAGCTTAGCTATGCCTATTTTCCACTTATAGCTTTTCATTTCATTTCCAAATGATATACATCTCTATTTTGAATGCAAAATAAAAACATACTAACAATTTTCTGCCGCGGAAGGTGGATTCTACGTATATATCTTGCACTAGCGAATTTTATTTTGTGTTCCTTGTAATCCGTGTAAAATTTGAAACAGATTGATCCATGTTCTGATGTTCTGCGGGGCAAAAATAAGTTTACAAAATTCCTAATTCAGGAAGTTTTGAAAAATTCGCTAATAATAATTTTTTCCGTAATCCAGTATATAATATTCTGAATCTTCAAAGATTTCGGAAGATTGCAATATTTTCATTCTTTCTAGGAAAAAAGCTCATTTTTGAAGTGGAGCATGTTATGGCGCACAGCCATAACAAGTTAATAAATATGTATATTTTCTAAGTCGTTATATCAATTTTAGAGTTCAATTTTCCAACATCCCTAAATTCGCCACAGAAGTTTCACTTCCCCCGCCTTGTCCAAGCAGGCACCAAGTTTTTTCAAAGGCTGTGGCTAGTCGTCCCGAACAATTGAGGGAGTTGGAAAAGGGAATGGACTAGTCGTCCCGAATTTTCGGTACGACTAGCCAAGCTCATGAAAAATACTTTACTACCCATCCCGAATTTCGGGACGACGAGACACTCCGTTTTTTGAATCGTTCAACAACTCAAATAATTTTTAAGAGCTTTGCCAACTGTGGTGAATTTTTTTCGAGTATAATCTCTTAATCTAAATTATTAAAAATTTAACTAATTACATCAGTACTTAAGATTCCGATTGATAAATAAGTTGTTTTCTTATGATTTAAGTATTGTGATGAACGTTGTGTTCAAGATATCTATAATTACTGATTTAGATTTTATGTATGCGTGTATCAATAATTACGAGCTGAACTAATATATTCTTATCAATTTTGTAGGTGACTGAATTTTATCTACAGTAATTTTTAAAATCTAACTGAAAATCAGTCATATATTTTACTAACTCGAACACAGAGAACGTAGAAAATTTTTCTTATTCAGAATTTACTTGAGAAAATGACGATATAAGAATGATCATGGCCAGACCCTGAGTTAAAGATTAAAACATTCATAATTCGCAAAGTGTTGCAGAAATCGCTAGCAATAATTTCTCTCGCAATCTACTTGATATGTCATAATCTCATTTTTGTAAGCATGTAGAAACTTTATCGTACTTAAAATATACCTTCAAAAGTGAGCAGATTGAAATTTTAAGACACCTAAATAATTTCTGAAGTTTTCTGGATTCCGAACTGGATTCTTTCTGGGTAAAGTTTGAGTGTGAGAAGTTTCTACAGTTCCAAACATTTCTTAATTCTGAAATAGTTTTCAAAGCTTCCGGAAAATTATTTTAGGTATTTGAGGTTTATAAAAATCAGATAATAATCTAGAAACCCCAAAAATATTGAAATCTTACAAAGTGTTTCAAAAAGGCAATCTTATTTAGTTTAGGACAAAAATTGATATTACCGATTTTCGAAAATCTGTAAAAATTATAAATTTTTTTAACCTCTTTTAGCGCCCCGCGGAACCTCAGTATATTTATTGATCTATTATAAATTTCACACGAGTCATAAGGGACACTAAATTAATCTTTTCATAATGCTTTATCTGAAACGTGTTGAGAAAATTTGAGAACCGCAAAAAATAGATGGATGTGTCGTGCGCTATTACACAAAAAGTATTCTATTTGACAAAGATAGTCTTATTACTTATTTTCCGGCAATACACATATAGACGCCCAATTGGTTCGTTTCAGAAGAAAAAATGGAAAAAGAAGTACCTTTTATTAATTTTTTGTCAATGAAAGTTTAGTCACTTTGTAAAGAATTGTATAGGAATAATTTCCGCATGATAACTTTTGAGTTTGAGCCCCCAAAAAAATGCAAAATAACGATTTTGTGAAAAATTCTTAATAAAGACTTAACGCCAACTCCGATGATAATACAGATTCCTTCTAATTTAACTTGTAATAAAACATAACACCCTGCTATGAAAAGCGTATATCTGAAAAAGTATCTGCCTTCGAACTCTCTAGTAGCTTAGTGGTAAGAACACCCAACCGCCAATCAGAAGATATGTGGTTCGATTCCCAGCGGAGCGGAAAGAGAAAGATCTTTTTCCAGTAAATAAAAATAATGAAGACTGTTTCTTTCAAAATGAAAATTTTCAATTCCATAAGTGACAAGTTTCCAAGTATGTTAGAAAAAATTTCAATTGTTGAAATATTAATTATTTGTTTAAACCATTTTTTTTGTAAAACCTGAAATGTTACTATCTTCGGGATCAATGATATAGTTGATGAGTTTCAAAAATAATAATTTTTGTTCCACATATTTTTCAATTTAAAAAAAATTATATTTATATGATTTTGTTTTCCCCAAATGGTGAAAAGTTGGTATTTTCTGGATTTAAGGACAACACTGACGAATCTTAACATTATTTTTTTAGGCTATTTGGCAATTATTTAAATAATTTTCATTTGTTTACACAATTTTCCCGCTTTAAATCGTATAAGTCTTGTGTTCTGGAATTAACGATGCAGTTAATGAATGTCCAGAGTGATATTTTTTGTAAACGATAGTTTGTAATTATATGAACAAATAATATCAATTTCACTTGCTCCTTTTCATAGGAAAGATGGACGAAGTTCTAGTTCTTTCAAATCGCTTATTTTCTTAGATCAAATAGATCGATCTGAAAAAACTATGTATAAAATGAATGAAAAAAATCATTTGAAAAAATGATGATTTTCCGGGCACAATACAAGGTCGTTGAAAAATTCATGACTAAAAGTTATTGGGTGAGGATTATTCCTCGAAAAATTCCTTAAAAAGTGACTATACTTTTATTTACCAACAATTAATAAAATGTACCTATTTCTTCCATTTTTTTGAAAGCTGAGTTTTTCCGATTTAAAATCCCATGTTAATTTTAAAAGCGCGAGGGCGCAGGTTAATGTTGACCGATATAAAGACGAAAATATGAAATTTCTTTTCCCAAAGAATAAACGAATTGGGGTTGATCAATCACAAAAAATCTAAAGTAGATTTTTTGGACTACTCTAATGGAACATTCTCAAACATTTTATTTCATATAGACTAAGAAACCGCTCGAATATAAATGCAGCAAGTGATACCAGATATCCCGCTAGAAGAACGACAACAAGAGGTATCGTAATTTGTGTTGGTTCGATTGAGCTCTTGACTTGCTGATTCCTTGAGGTTTTTAGAGACTCAGGTTCATACCACTTTCTAACAAGACCGCCCTGCCTTAGTCTTTCTAAAAGCTCTTCAATTCTAGGAAGATAAGGAGATCCTACTTGTAAAACCATGCAGTTCAGACCTGATCGAACACATAGTTTAGCAATCTTTAGTAGCTTTTTTTCCTTATTGGCTTCATTGACATAGAATTGTGCACGTATGTCTCTCAGAATGCAAGTAACATTCCTGTGCTTAGTTAAGTAATCTATGCACATTCTTGATTTCCTCACGGTTTGAATTGTCTTTACTAAGGACTGAAGAATTGGATCCCCTGCTGTTTTTTTAAAGATATCTGCCAATGAATTGTCTGCCATTAGGGTCAGCTTTGTGTTGCGCAAATCTTCCATTGTGCTGATTTTTCCTTCGACTTCCGTTGTTAATGTAAAATCGGTGACAACTGCATAAATCGCTGACGAAGATATTAGAAAAGCAAAAAGCGTGAATATAAATACAATTCTTTCCGCTATCTTCCTAGGTTCTCGAGGAATTGCTAATCCGAGAGCAGCTTGAAATACATAGAGTGGAAGCCAACAATGTTTGTCAAATTGGAGAATATAACTAACGATGATTGGAAGTACGATGAGGAGGGAAATCAGAAGTCCCAAGTAAATACACTCTCGAGAAAATTGGATTAATAGGGTCCCTGCTTTCGTGACTGGAACCACGGGTACGTAGCAGAAGTAATTATCTATTCTGGCAAACTCGGCTAAGTTTTCTGCTTCTGGGATGTAAGTTCCAGTGTTAGTAGAGAACTGGATTTTTTTGGTTGCCAGTTTGTTTGTTGTGCCAGTTGTTTCATTTCCAGAAGGGTCAAAATGACCCCATTCGTCATCATCAGAAGCAGTTTCAACAATCTGAAAATTCATCACTTTGGAAAGGGTTTTCACTAGTAGTGCATCTGATCCAGTGACTGTAATCGGAAATCGCGAATTGTTTCGTGCTACAAAGAGGGTAGGGGGATTGTGAAACGAACTGACTTTCATTTCGAAGCCATTTAGATTCTGCAGTTTGTCTGGAAAAATTACCACTTTCGATGAGTAGTTTTTCTTCTTATAAACATTGGTGAATGGATTGTACTGATGTACACTAACTAGGCTTTGTGAATGTGTACCCAACCGTTTATCGGTGTTTGATTTTTTTATGACAATTTCAAAAACTGTGAAGTCCAAGAAGGTCTTAGACCACATACCTTGAAGCAGTCTTGCATGAGAAGGCAGTTGCTCCTTGGATAATAATATTGCTAAAGCCTTTGGCTTTGTTTTTTTTCCAGATATATGACTCAAAATCTTTACTAGGTCAGATATTTGCGAATAGAATAGATCATATTCTACTGATTGTATTGTAACGAATAGTGTTGTCTTTCGCAGATTTTTGACGCCTGACTTTACCAAGTTTAGAGCTTTCGTCGATGTCACATTTTTATAGTTCATAACTTTTGTTGGTAGGCTGCTTGTAATTTCAATTATAATATCGTTTGTAATTGAATCTGTATACGCATTTTCTCCATGGTTGATAATTATTGTTTGATACACTTCCAAGTCATGTTGTATGTAATTAACTAGATTATAAAGCCACTTTTCTCTTTTGAAAAATCCGACAATCCAACCAACACTGATCAGTAAGACAAGGATTTTCGCATATAGTAATTTAACTAACATCGTTGAATTTTAGCTGAATTTGAAAAGTTATTGCTTCGACAAACAATTTTTTCAACCTTGCTTTTCCGATCGACCGTTTAATGCTACACTTTTTTACTAAAACTAAAATCAATTGAGCAAAAGGGACTGTGTATTATAAAAAAAATATAACAATTTGTTCTACTTTCTGTAAAAATAAATCGCGTTTCACATTCTTCACAATTCTGAAATAAGGCAAATAAAGGTTTTCTAATTTTATTTTCAGTTTCCTAAAATTCAACTAACACTGAACAATAAGATAAGGATTTTCGCATATAGTAATTCAACTAAATTCTTTGAATTTTAGCTAAATTTAAAGAATTCTTGCTTCGATAACCAAGTTTGTCAACCTTGCTTTTCCGATTGACCATCTGATACTAAACTTTTTTAATAAAACTAAAATCAATCGAGCAAAAGGGACTGTATATTATAAAACGAAAGGTAATAGTTTTTTCTATTTTGTGTAACCAAAAATCTCGCTTCAGAATCTCCACAATTCTAACATAAGGTATATATAGGTTTTGTAATTTTATTTTCAGTTTCTCAATTCACCATAATGCTATCACTGTCAAACATCGAGAAATTATGACAATTTACTACGGACGCAATTATTTCAATTCCAAACAATGTTTTTAGAAAGCATGCATTCACCGTTGTTAGTATTTTCAGATTGCGCGGGGTGTTAGTCTTGCTAGATTTTGGATTCTCAAGTCAACCAAGTATAGAGCTTTCGTCGAAGTCACAGTTTTATAATTGATGACATTCGTGGCAAGACTGTTTGTAATTGAATCTTAAAACTCACTTTTTCCATCAGTGATAATTATCATTTGGTAAACTTTTAAGTCGTGTATGTAATTAACCAGGTTATTAAGACACTTTTACCTCCAGAATCATTCATTCAAACAACTAATGTCGATCAGGAAAGTTAGAAATTTCGGGCGGCTCTAAAAACTTATTCACATTTCAAGAACCTCTGTCACTAGGAAACTGCTAGGACAAGGGAGTAAATATTTTTATTCTGCTTTGTACAACCGACCGACTGTCAATGCTTTTTTTTCTCTAAGATAAGAATCAACCTTATTTTGAAAGCATTAATATTAATTTTTTTCTTTTGCATGATATGCATCTATGTTTTATGTGTTGTAAACGATTGAAGAACAAGCTTCAACCATTTTCTGTCATTGAAAGTCTAGCATTATATTCTATATAATACCATTGTGTAAACAAATTTCACTTGACAATTCCGTGATTCTTATTAGTTAGTTTCGTAATTTACATAATATGAGAAATTTTAAAAATCATGTAAGATTTTAATATTTTATATTTTACGTACAAAATCTCAATTTTATAAACTTAAACAACCAAGATATTTTCTAAAAGCTTTGCAAACTATTCTGACATTTTTTGAGAAATTTTGTATAAATTTAGAAATTTTATCGCGCTGAAAATTTAACTAACAAAAATGAAAAGATTTCACCAAATCAAAAAGGCCAGAACGTGAATTGAATGAATATGCAAACATTATTAGTTCGCAGAGTTTTGCAAAAATCGCTAATATCAATTTTCTGTCTTATTCGAAACAATGTTCTAATTTTGAAAAATCTATTATGATTTCCATATTTTCAGTGTTTCAGGACAATATATCATTTTTACAAACCATAATAACCAAATAATTTTCAGAACCTTTGCAGAGTATTCGAAAATTTTGTTCAGCATGTAGAAACTTTGAAACACTTCAAATTCGCCTTTAAAAGGAGAAGATACAAGCAATTAAAATTCAAAGATACTGAAATAATTACTCAAGTTTTCTGAATTTTCTCAATGTGAAAGTTGAGTGAAAAAAAGTTTCTACACGTTCAAATAAGTTTTTAAGTTTGGGATGGTTTTCGAATCTTTTCAAAAATAATTCAGTCATTTGAGGTCTATAAAAATCAGATATTGTCCTAGAAGGATAAATATAACGATGAACATGACGAATTCTTCAAAGTTATCTTAGCCCTCTGGAACCTCGGCATATTGATCGATCTATTTCAAATTTTACGCGGGTTATAAGACTTGTGAGGGACACAAAATTAAACTATTCTTCGATAAGCTGTTCTTTACTTTCAAGGTTTTATTTATTCTGAATTATTTGAAAATAGTATAATAATAGATTGTTATCATATATAACATAGCGTAATTTTTTTCAGTTTCTTAATGCACTATAATGCTTCATCTGAAGCATATTGAAGAAATATAAGAAGTACAAAAAATAGACACCGATGTGTTGTGCACTGTTACACAAAAATCATTCTATTTTACAAAGATGGTTTCATTTTTTTATTTTCCTGTGATATACGTATAGGCTCCTACCGGACGATGAATATTTCTCCTAATTGATCACGCAAATGGTCATATAATACAATTTTGGTTAGTCTTCATGCAGTATTGTTTTATTATGTAATTCTATATTTAACAATAATTATATGATATATTTTCTTTCGCTTTAGAAAATAATCGTAACTTTGATTCAAAGTTCGTAATTGACTGCTTATTTCGTTATTTAAAATATTAACTGAAGTAAGTTCTATTTCAATTAATTTAATTGAAAGTAAGCTCGAAATAAGGTAGCTGGCTAGATAGCTGAATATTGTTAAATCGGTTAATTAACCATTTGTTTCATGCAAATTCAGCTGTAATTCAATTAGAAATATCTAAAAGAAATTTTAAATAATATTCTTCACCAGAAAATAATTTATCGATAACGAAGATTGAATCAAATTTATGATTTCTTTCGCGAACGAAAGAAAACTACAAAATCTCGAATAACTAATGTCAATTAAAGAATTACAGATTCAAATACTTGTTTCTGAATATTGCAGATGAAATTGTCATCTTGTTATGTTCAACAATGTTGCTATTTCTATCTATTTTATCAAATATTCTAAAGCGTATTGAATTTTGAAGTGAGATAATTATTGCAGATTGGAGTGTGTGGTCCAATTTTATACATGTTGAAATTTGGATTATTATGTTAATGATCGATATCTCCCCAATTTTTTCGTTTTGAAAAATTAAGAAAAAGTCATTTCCACAAAATAAAAAGTTGGACCCATATCCCCAGAAACTATTTTTATGGACAAATGATATAGTTGAAGATTTTCAGAAATAATAATTTTTGTTTAACATATTTTTCAATTTTCTGAACAATTTCTATTTCTAAATTTTGTTTCCACATATTTATGAACAGTTGGTATTTTCCAGACTGAACGACAAAACTACAAATTTTAGGAGAAATACTTTTTTTTTAGATATTTTGCAATTATTTATAAAATTTTCATTTGCACTTAATGAATGTTGAGAGTGATATTTTTTGTGAATGACAGTTTAAAATCATTTTAAAAAATGATATTACTTGCTGCTCCTTTTCAGAGGAAAGATGAGCAAAATTCTATTTCTATTGAGTCTCTTATTTTCGTATATCAAAGAAAACCATTTAGAAAAATCCATCCATAACGTAACTAAAAAAAATTGAAAAAAAATTATCATTCAAACAGTTAGGGTATAAGTTATGAGATGAGAAATTACTGCATAATAAGCAGCATAGTGTAAGACATTAGAAAAAACGAGAATTTTCTACAACTTTCCTATGAAAAGGTGTAAATGAACGATTCTCAAATATTTACATAATTGCAAACTATCTTCCACAAAAAGCTCCTAACATTCATTGACTGTGTCACTTATTCAACAAAATAGTAATTTTTCAAGATTAAAAAAAAATTTTTGTCTTCAAATAAAAATTTCGTGAATAACTTCAAACTGTTTTTGAGCGAAGATATTACTTTCAAACATAATTTACCACATCACTAATATCAGAAAATAATAACTTTTCAAGATTCGCACAGGAAAAAAATTGTTTAAACAGATGCAAATTGTATGAATTCAAAATATTCTTGAAAATAATATATTACTCTCAATTATCGTTAATTGTGTAATTAATTTCAGATAATAATAACTTTTCACGATTTACAGGGAAAACAAATTTAAACGAATAAACATTCTTTACATAATTACCAAATATGTTCAACAAAAAATGTTATACTCGACATTAATAAGCCATTTATCACAAAAAATAATATCTTCTCACGATTTACATGGCAGAAAATGTTTAGACAAATAATAATTGTTTGAGGAATTGGAAATTAATTTCAAAGCACTTTCAAACTAGTCACTTATCGCCTAAAAATAATTCCTCTGGTAAAAATTCAAAAAAATACCATCTTTAGCATGAATTTCACATAAAACTATCATTTTGCATATTTTGGGACATTTTTCGGGCACAATACAAGATTCGAAGACAAGAAATATAGAATTGCTTTCTCCCTTAAAATAAACAAATTTGGGGTAAAACGATCAAAAAATCAAATTCATCACTTTTAAAAGGGGTTTTGCTAGTCGTACCTCTGAACCAGTGACTGAAATTGGAAATTCCTGTCACACCTGCGACATGTCACATTTGCGGCATGTCACATCTGCGGCATGTCGCATCTTCTTCATGTCACAACTGCGGCATCTCTACCTAGCGGAATCTCTCACCAGTGGAAAGGGATTCAACCAACATTATTTCTGTGAACAATCACAAGAGGTGCCTTCCCGCCCCCCACTAGATGTTGGAAAAGGGGTAGGGGTTGGACCAACCTTATTTCTTTGGCCAGTTACAGGAGTACGGTCAGAGATGCCGCAAAAATGTCAATTTCACTGTGAGAAATGCCGTGCGAGAGAGAATCCGCTAGATAGAGATGCAGCAATTGTGACATGCCGCAAATGTGACATGCCGCAAATGTGACATGCTGCAGGTGTGATATACCGCAAGCGTGACATGCCGCAGGTGTGACTTGCCGCAGAGAGACTTGCCGCATATGAGATGATATGTTCCCCGTAAAGGGTTGGAGGTTTGTTAAACGTGTTGACTTTGATTATCAAGCTCTACCAGAGCTTCGATGGATGATCAATCTCGGGAGTTGCCTGAAAATGTCCTTGTGCATGAAGCGCCAGCAGCGAAACGTAAACAGGCAGGGCCGCCTGAACCGTTTGCATGACATTACGCAATCTACTTGACTCAGTAGTAGTGAATGCGTCCCTTCATAGGCGGAGTCACAACCGTCTCTTACCCTACCCCCTGAGAAACTGTGTGGAAGAGCAATTCTAGGCATTCTAACAGCGCGATCCTTTATCGAAGCTCTGGTGTATTCGGATCCTGCAATTTGTCTGGAAAAATTTACATTTTCGGTGACAAGTTTTTTTTGTATAAGCGTTGGTGAATGAATTGTACTGATGTACACTAACGGGGTTTTATGAATCAGCAGCCAAAATTTGGTCAGTGCTTAACTTTTTTTGACAACCTTGAGAACTGTGAAGTTTAATAAGGCCTGGACCACATACTTTGAAGCAATCTTGCATGCAAAGGTAGTTTTTCCCTGGATAATACGAATGCTAACGCCTTGGGCTTTGTTTTCTTCCCAGATAAATGATTTGAAATCTTTGTTATGTTAAATACTTTTGAATAGAGTAGATCATATTTTAGGGAGTGGCTCGTGATGAAAGGTGTTGTCTTTTGTAGATTTCTTATGCCTGACTTCACCAAGTCTAGAGCTTTCGCAGAGGTCACATTCTTATAGTTTATAACCTTCGTTGCTAGACTGTTTCCAATCCTATCTTGATATCATAGGCAATCGAATCTTGATTTTTTTCATCGTTTTTTTCCATTATTTACTTTTTCCATCGGTAATGATTATTGTTTAGTACACTTTCAAGTCATTTATGTAACTAACCAGTTCATTAAGCCAGTTTTCTCTACTGAATAATCCATGTAAGCCAATGATGCTGGTTAAGAAAATTAGAATTTTCACGCACATCAACTTAAGTAACATCGTGATCTTGTTTCAATGATATTCAAGCAACTTATTTAAGTTTTTTTGAAATCATTGAAAATGCCTCCTACTTTTGAAAAATCTGTTGAAACTTACTCGAAATCCTTAGAGTATCATTGAAATCTTTCAAAATATTTTGCAGTCCCTAGAAATCTTCTGAAATTCCTTAAAATATTTGGAAATCACTTGAAATCCACTGAAACGCCCGGAAATCTTTCGAAATAACTTAGTTAGTTGTTGATCAGTGCAGTAAATACACACAAAGATGTTGGTTTTTGATCTACTGATCTTTCATTTATAATATAATATATAATATAATAATTTATATTATATACAAAATAAGAAAATATATATATATATATATATATATATACATAAAAGAAAAGAAAATATATAATATAATAATACTGAAAGATCAGTAGATCAAAGACCAACATCTTCGTATATATTTATCTTTCTAAATCCATTGAAGTCTTCGAAGATTAGTTTAAATCCATAGAAACCTTGTGAAGTCCCTTTAAATCCTTTTACAAACAATGAAATCCCAAAAGATTCTTGCGATCCCTTTGAATTATCTTGAAATCACTTAGAAATCTCTAA
The DNA here is from genome assembly GCA_932178445.1 of Andricus quercusramuli. Lineage (NCBI taxonomy): Eukaryota > Metazoa > Arthropoda > Insecta > Hymenoptera > Cynipidae > Andricus > Andricus quercusramuli. Next base: position 887,580 of record CAKNXH010000191.1, read on the forward strand.
AATCCTTTCATGCTTTCAAGTTACTGACAATCCCTAAGGAAGTGCTATGAAATCTTTTGAAGTCTTTCAAACAATTTCGAAAACCTCTACAATCATTTTAAATAACTTTCAATTCCTAAAAACTCTATTAAATCCATTAAAACCTTAAAAAGTTATTTTATTTTGCTCTGACCTATTGCTATGATTTCAGACCAAACATATTCCGTTTTTTGAATACATATTCCACCATTCTACTTTTGTAGATTTCGCCGGCATCGTAGCTCAACTTTTTTTTACTTCCTGACACCTGTGTGAAAATATTTTGGGTCTTTTAAAATCTTTCACAATCCCCTCAAATTTCTTAATCGATTGAAATTTAAAGATATTCTATAAAAGTCTTTGACATCTTTTACAATTCTCTATTATAGTCTCTAGAAATTATTTGAAATCGCTTGCAATCATCTTAAATTCCTTGAAGTCACATAAGATTCTCTGTAATCTCTTCAATTGGTCTAGAATTTCTCGGAATTCTTTGAAATTTCTTAAAACATCTTGAAATCGTTTGAAACAGTTAGAAAAATCTTGAAATATTTCGAAATACTCCGTAAACGTCGAAGGTTTAAAAAATGTTCAACACCCAATGTTACCTTCTGAAATGTTGAGAAATTTGTATAAATATTTAAAATCTTAATATCTTATGTACACTCCAAATTTGGATAAATAACCCCTTAGTAATCAAAAACTAATGGCAATAAATAATTTCATTCATTCAATAAGATTATGTGTTATACGCTTATATCAAAGTAGATAGTTCAAGATCTGTGTTTGTAAATACAGTGAAACGTTTCACCATCATAAACGATAAAAAATTAAATCAACAGTAGTTGTAAATAAATTCAAAGTTAGCAGCGAATTTCATTTTCAGATTCCAATTGTAATTAATCGAGGAAGTTGAAGTCGTTCAAAAGTCAATCAGGTTTTTAGCAATAATGGGTAAGAGAGTTCCGAGACATTTCGTTAATCATTACGTCACTTTTATTAGATGTAAGGAAATTCTGGTTTTATTCTTATTCTCCATAATTTCATTGTATAAAAAAAATATAATCTGATGATTCTCTGGCTCTTATGAAGGTGTGTCAAGAAAAAGATTGGAAAACGAAAACAACATAGCACTCAAGTTTCAAGAACTTCCATTAGACATGAAATGCTAGAATGATTATTAAAGATTTTCAATACTGATCTTGTACTACCAACCGACTTTTAAGTCTCTTTTTCTAAGATAGAAATCGACCTTATTTCAAAAGTATTTTTTTCAACTGGATATTCATCTGTATTTCTATGTGTTGCAAGCAATTAAAATTTCCACAATTCCAACAATAGACAGATGTAGGTCGCGTTATTGATTTTTCAGTTTCTTAATGCACCATAATGCTATCAAAGTAATATATCGAGAGAATATAACAATTTGCAGCGAAAGCAATTATTTCGATTTTAATAAATGTTTGTGGAAAGCATGTATCTACCATTGATAGTATTCATAGACTGCCTGGGGTATCGATTATCCAAAAACCGGCCCGAATACTTTCACTCATAAATCTAGCTAATGAAGTGAAGCATATGAATAAGAAATGGTAAGTTATGATACCAAATGTACACATCTAATTGTCAGTCAACTCGCAAGTAGGATTGGTTGGCATCATCAGGATTCCGGTTTTCTTAGATTAAATGTACCCGCCGAGAATGATGATTTCCGGTGGCGTCTCTTTCTTACATGGCGTCGGAATAGTCGCTGCCTAGAAACAATCAGGTATTCCGTCTGCATTGTGCCAATTCCAGTTTACCGGTCGGCCGGAAAAAAAGCTTTTTGTCGAACCGCGCGAGCCGGGGTTCATTCATGAAGGGGTTCTTGCTCGCGTCGAGTCACGTGAACGATCAACGAACAAGGAACTCCGTGCGGTGCACATGTGTATCGAAACCCGACGCGTATCGATGCCGATGAACGAGCAGGAATGCCGCTAACGATTAATTGCACGAATTGCATAATTGCCAGCAACGAGGTGCATCTTAATCGCACACTCGCGCCAGAACACTCCTGTCACTTGTTACGAGATTTTAAACAAGGCGCGCGTACCTTTTCGGTGGCGCCACAACTTTAATTAATGCCACTTTTTATTACTCGTCAGCTACACTCTAATGTAATTTGATTTATGTGTATATTCAAATCAAATTTATTGTTAATTAAAATTTACATGCCAAAAACTTTTTTTGTTTTTAGGACAATTCTGCTCAATTCTTAATATCGCTTCTCCAATCAAAAATAATACGTAACTATTCTATCATTGTTCGTATTTTGCGTTTCCTTATGCTACTTCTTCGTTTCGCATCCTTGTGAATTTATTCTCATTTTCCTTATTATCATCATCTTTTCTTAATACATTTTAACTTTTTCTTTTTCTTACTCATCCCATTCGTTTTCTTCCTAGTATTTATTATAGTAAATCTTTCCTTTTTCTCAAATATCTTTTTCTCCTTTACCTGTATTCTATTCTCCTTCCGGTGTCAAAATATGCATTAAACTTTTTCCATTATATTCAGTCCGTGGAGTGTATATAACTATAAAACCTACTGTTTGCTCACCATCGACTGATCAATACATTGCAACCTCTTTCTTTCATCTATTCAACCTTTTATTTTTCGCCACCGGCCCATAACTGTGTGATGGTCCCCACTAGAAATTACCTCCATCCATCCACATTTCCATCTATCTTTGTTTTTACATTCCAATTACCACGCTATCCTTCTCCGAATCTTCCCTCTACAAATTCGCCTCGTCGTTTCTTTTACAAAAATCCATTTCGTCTCATTTTCTCCATACCTCTCTTTATCCTTTCTGAAATTCAGTAATAGCCACCCTTTTCTGCCTCCAAGTTTGGTAAGGATCATATTACTTATACTTCTCCTTTACGTCTTCCTTCCTTAAAATCTTCTTGGAATTTTTCGTCTATTCCAACCACTCATCTTCATATTCTTCACCTTTGGCCAATACCTGATTTTATTATCACCTTCTTGTTAGCCTTTTTTCAAAAATAGCTATCCTACTTTCCTACTTTCATTTTTGAATTTTATTTAAAGCATAACCACCAACTTTCCTTCTTTAATACCTCATTTTTGTTCATTTCCACCACAACTTTCCCTACTTTCTTAATCTCTTCTCTGCTCCCTGTTATCTTATTTCGTGTATCTCCCAATAATCATATTTTTTCTTTTCCTGTTGCTATTTTTTTCCTCTATGTCTTTTCTTATCAAACTTTCTCTCCTATTGTAGGTAATAACTATCCTATACTCATATTTCTTTATTGAGATTCTAATTTTTTATATCAATATGTAATCTCTTCCTCTTCCTCTTCCATTTATTTTCTTATCCAGGAGATCATTTCTATCCTTTCGACGGATTTCTTTCCTTGCTCCTTAGAAAGCCCGCGTTTATTACATCAAAACACTTCTTTCAATCCGAAACATATTTTTCGACTTTCTTTTAATATCTATCCCACCCTTACAGATCCTTGCTTTACTCGCTTTTTGACGTAGAATTACATCTATATTTTTGGTTGCTACATAGAATTACCTGATAAAACTGAATGAAATGTGCGCTACTCCTCTGCAAGCGCATGCGCGCGCATTTATACGAGCGCATACAACTTTATCTTATGCTTGCTAACTCTTTGGAACTCTTCTTCTCCTTGTTTGCTTTTCTCCTTGCCCTCTTATTTGTTTATATTTTTTAGCGCATAAGATAAGAATGTCTATTATATACACTTGTCTCTTTTAAAAACTTATTTTCTTTCACTTTCGCAGCGCATAAGAGTATTTCTTACACACGCTTTCTCTTTCGAACGCATATTCTTCTCTTTAGTGCTCCTTCTTCTCTTTCTCTCAGCGCATAAGAGTGTCTTTTGCGCATACTTGTCTCTTTCAAACGCTTCTTATCTCTCTTTTCTATTCTCCTTCTTCTCTCTTTCGCAGCGTCTGAAATTGTCTCTCAAGCACGCTTGTCTCTTTCGAATATTCCTTTACCTTTTTCTTCTACTAACTTTCGAAGTGCATAAAAATGTCTCTTATAGACTTCTTCTTCGCTCCTTCGCAGTGCACAAGATTGTCTCTTATACACGCTTTTTTTCGAATGCACCTTCTCCTCCTCTCTGCTCCTTCTCTTTTTCACAGAGCATGGCAGTTTCTTTCGCGCATACTATTCTTTTTCAAACGTTTCTTTTCATTCTTTTCTCTTCTATCTATCAGAGTATCTTTCGAACGCCTCTTCTCTGTCTTCTGAGTCTTACACACGCTTCCTCTTTCGAATGCATCTTATCTTCCTCTATATTCTCCTTCTTCTCTTTGGCAGCACATAAGACTGTCTTGTGCGCACACTTTTCTCTTTAGAACGTTCCTTCCTCTTCTTCTTCTCCTTCTTTTTCTCTCTCTTGCAGCGTTTAAAAGTATTTTATACATGATTGTCTCCTTCGAACGTTTATTCTTCCTCTTCTTCTCTCTTTCGCAGCGCACAAAAGTGTCTCTTATGCACCATTGGCTCTTTCGAACGCTTGTTCTTCTGTATCTCCTTTTTCTTCGTGTTTTTTCATTCGCACTGACGTTTTCACGTTTCTGCTATGACTAAGTAATAAACTAAGCGTCACGTGACATTCATGCAATATCTCATTTCAGGCAACAACATAATTACACTCAATATACCTTGTTTGTCTTTATCACTACTTCCTTCTAATTTCCCTTCTCTTCCTTCGAATTCTATATGATCCTTTCATCAAGATCCTAACAACTATTTTCTATTTTAGCCCATATATAATATTGTCCCAATCAAATAGAAACTATCTTTTCATTATTCTTTTTTGGTCCAAAATTGAATAAAAACATAATCAAACTAAAATATAAAATATCCAGAGATTTGTTTAAACAATATGATAGAATAGAAGAAAATCAATACTTCATTTGAGGAAGAGGATTTAATATTTGAAGTCTTTGTCTGGAGGAAGCAGCTGGACGTCGCATATCGGGCGCATCTGGACTATTATACGAAAGCGAAGAGCCTCGGCCCATGTAGTAATTACAGAAAGTGCCAAGGGCCCTTGCTGCAAAATTTTCTCTTATTGTCCCATCGTCCTCACCGACTTTTTGCAGCCGAGTCGTCGTTCAGCAGGGCGCGCACAATGACTGCAGGTTTCCTAATACGGCCTCGGTCGGAGCCCACGTTGAAAAAAAGAGGAATTTTGGCGACCACAAGGGCCTGGGAAGGCACGTAGCGCGTTAGACGACGCCGAGCAAAAATTTAATAACCAACGCACTACCTTCTGCTTGCTTCTCCTGGCTTCCTTCTACACAAACCGCGTCTCAAACCTCCAACCTGCAGTAACTGTCGTCTTGAATTTAATTTGTGGCGTCGTGATTACACGATGGACCGGCAATTGAGCCACGCACGTGCACATACTTCTTAAGGGCACAATAGAATTGTTCTCAGAAACTCCAAAGATAAATAAAGCACACTTCTCGGCAAATCACTCTCGCACTGTCGCCTACCACAATCACAACAACCTCTTCCTCAAAAACATTCGTACTAACTCGTTTGTTAAAGGCAATTGTCCATTGTTTGGATTCGTTGGGTCTGGATCCGCAATTTCAAAAACCATACGCCTCAGAATAAGGCTCAAAATTACAAGGCCCAAAATGAAGCAGAAACTTTAAGTCCCATAGTATGATCCAAAGTAAGACCGAGAATAATAAGGCCTAAATACCAGGGACGGGCGGCTATCCTGACGAAAGTACGGGGGTTTCATTCCGGGCCTTGGAAGTCCTTATCCTTTCGGTAGGATGTCCGTTCGTCCGTTGTATTTGAGCCTTATTATTTCCAGACTCATGGTTGCAGGACTTGTGGTTCTGGACCCTACCAAATCTTCTCTTGTACTTTGACTAATTTCTTCCGGAACATTTCAAAGCCTCTCATTCGGATTCAAAATGGCGTGCTGATACAGTATCTCCAGGTTGATACATCCTTCAATTTAGCGAGATCGAGTCAAAGTATACTTATACAGCAGATATCTGGGATAAAAAGCCTGCAAGGTGAGCTGGGGATGCGTGAATGGGCGTATGCATGAATGGGCCCTGTACGCACTCACACACCCACACACTCACATTTGAAAGTCGTGTCTACACTTTCGTTCCTCTGGACATGCTCGACCACCCGAGTATGGATGTGTAAGAAATCTACACTCACAGACCACGTACCTGTCCTGGAGACGTGATTGCTGGGCCGAATGCACAAGTTGACCACATCAGCGATATCGCTTCAGCAATCGCGGATCGCTTTATTTTTGCAGGACCCAAAAGACCATGATTTATTTGCGACAAATAAGGACTTATTTATCTAAACTGGAATTCATGTATTCCCCGTAAGCTTCTGGACCTTCGAACATTAGAGATTCGGATGATAAATAATGAAGATAAATTTGTGTTCAATATTTCATATATTCAATATAACAGTACATTTTTTCATTAAAAGCTATATAAAGAATGATCTCTCTGTACAATGAGCATTCGTGCGAGAAGATTCGTAAAAGTGGGTAGCAGCATGAAAAATACGAGAACTCGGACGGCTTCTTGCTTTACAACCATTTTGACATTGTAAGCATGAAATGGCACATTACAACTCAGCACGAAATTCGAATATTTGTCGTAACCATTTTAACTAAAGTCTCCGATGTAACGAGAGTATAAATAAGACTAGACTTCGTTAGATTTCGTTATTAATAATATAACGTTTACAAAAATAATGATAACAACACTTTATCACTCTGTTTCACCCAAATGCACTGATCCTACTTTCCAGTATTCAAGTCTCCTCGGTTCCAAGTTTCAATCCTAATTTTAATTTCAATTTCATTATATATTTTAATTTAATTTCTATTTTAATTTAAATATCAATTTCAATTTTAATTTCTATTTTGAATTCAATGAATAGTAATCAACCGACAACGACCACTCTTTGGTGAACACATTCTTGCGCTTCATATTACACCTATTTACATTCCAGTCTCCCATCTTTGGCACAAAGCTGTGTATTCAAATTTACAGGATCATTATTTAATCGATGACAAGGACACGGATTCTCCGACTACACTCACGTTTATTATATCTGTGTGAGTAAGGTGATCCTTGTACGTTAAATGCACTAAAATCTAATTAGTAGCACCATACCATTTGCGCGATTGCGTATTATTGACTCACAAGTTCTTCAATCTTATCAATTATCTTCGAGTGGGTACAATGCTCACCTATTTTCTTTGCAAATGAAGATATTTCCAATACCAGACTCTTTCATCACAAACCTAATTGTATTCATTCTTCAGAAAAATACCTTATTTGAAATAAGAGTTTATTCAGATTCATATTGAGTTCTATTAAAAAAAGATGCTATCGGTATCCAAGCTGGGTAGTAGTGTCAGCTCTTCTTAAAATTGTTTGCAAGTCCAAATAGGGATAAAAGTACTAGAAAACATATTTTTTTACAAATTCTTACAGGAGTTACCAAAATAGTATGACTTAAATAGGATTTGAGAACCAACAAACTTTAGACTTTTTTGGGAGTAGTATTGAGAAAAGTCCTCCAATTTTTTAAGCTTGAAATTCATGCCCCAAAAAAAGTTAGAAAGCAATTTTGAAGTTGAAACATGTTAATACAAACATACATAAATATCCCGCTTTCTTTTAAAATTGTAGTTCATTCATTTTTTTTCAAAAAGTGCCAAGCACTTCTGCACCGGAAAGTTATTTTTGGAAAAAAGTATTAGTACCAAGTATTAGTATTAGTTCCAGTATTTTTTTGTTCTAATATTAACACAGGACTTATGTCCGGCCTGGAAAAAATTTACTACTGACAATAGAACTAGAAAAGTCCCATTTTTTATATTCAAAACATTCCAAAAATTAGAATTATATTTAAACGAAGAAATAAGAAAGTAAATTCGAGAGTTGATATAGCTCTATAGATTTATAAAAAAGTCAAAAATCTTCATCTGTTATAACCATGTAAGTTTCATGAAAAATTTGGTTTCTTTGGGTTGATTTTTCAAACTCTAATTAACATCAAATATTTCAGTGAAACATCAGAAATATGTTGCAAGACAAATAGAAAGCTTAAAAGTGAAGAAGTAACATATTTTGAGTTTTTCAAAACTTTCAAAACAATTATTCTGTCATTTAATATTTGGGAAACTAATAGCGTGAAAACTAATAGATGAATTTTCAAGATATTTTCTTTTTGTTTAAACGATTTTTTTAAATGCTCATACCACAATACGATTCCGCTAAAAAAATTATATAAAGTCTATGTGTTTCACAATTTTTCATGATATCAATTGGTGACGTAGTATGGATAAACAATTACATGTTATAGAATTTATAATAACAATAATATATATAAAAATTGAGGGGAGAACAAATTTGTACACTACGTAGATTTCATGTAATCTTTCAGCAGAATCGAATGTCGATATAAGTTTTTTTATATCTTGAATATTCATGCAAATTGATTAAATAAAAATGGTTTAAGCAATTTGAAGATACAAGAATACTACTAAAACAGGATAAATTTGGACCTTCTTTTACTTCTTCAGTCCTGTTTCAACAGAACCTTTCTTGAATATAAATCTTATTAGCAATGGCGAAAATTTTGAAAAAATGAAATAGAACTTTTGTACTACAAAAGTCTAGCTGAAACTGGATTTTTTGGAAGAAGAGTCCTACGACTACTTGTCGAAAAATATTTCAAAAATACAATATGGAATATTAATGCTACTTTTGTCCCCGTTTGGACTTTTTTTAAATATTTCCTTCACGACTGACTTGTCCCATACCCGTAATTTAATGGGACATTTGAAACTTATTGGAATTCCATTGGCACTTTTTTTCAATTGGACTCTCAGATACTGCCATTTTTTTCCGCGAATATAACAATTGTTTTAGATATGGTGTGATAAATTTGAAAATAACTCTCTTGATACTGATTGCAAAACCGATAACTATTTGAATGAGATACCATACATTCAACGGAAAGTTGCTGAGAATATATTAGATTGAGCAATTTTCTCTCGCACGATATCCTGCCTAACACAAATAAAGCTGAACACGAGTTGTCAAGCGTTTACACGTATCATAGAATCTATTCGCAGAACTCACTTGCACTCATTCATAGAACAATGATAACTCGCGACTGGTAACTCAATCAGTCGACATGCCGCATTAAATCAAGCATCATTATCTACATCACTCTATTCGATTTTATTATCCTTCTAACACAACTTCAAGTTTTCAATTTCAAAAGACAATCCTCTCTTACAAATGAGTATGAGTCCTATCTCTCAAAACCAGCACTTTAAAAAAATCCAGTTATTCCCTCGTAACTTATTCCCCATTGCTTGGAGAAACTCACAGCGAAGCGAAGCGTAATCAAGACACGAGAAATTGCAATGATTATTATGACACCAGTCATTTCCGGTCGTTTTTTTTCAACGAGTGTGGAAATTCTCTGAAACGCGGACAGCTTTACCAGGACGCAGATTCTTGCAGACAAAATAACAGGTAATGACGTCACTTATGTAAAAGATTGAAAAAGTTTCACATGAAGATTTAAAGAGGGCTTCGAGCGGAAAGTATATTGATGTACAGGGCGGAGTTGTAGGACTGGAAGGAACAGAAAAAGTAGAAGTGATACATAAGAAATATATGAGATGGTCGATGGGATTAAAGCGAAGGACGTCAAGGTAAGAAGCCAAAAAAGAAGAAAATGAGATCAGAGGCTGGAAAAAGGGCAACTCGATCAGCGGAAAGAGTAAAAGAAGAGGCAAGAAATAAGATAAGGACGGCAGGTTGGATGAAGATAGGAGAAAAGGAAAGGAAGAGGAAGAAAAAGTCAAGAAATAGGCTGCAAGAATCTCGTATTCCGGATTTCCACTTCAAAATCTTTACGTTTCTAGACGATCCTAACAAGTACAATCTTTCCTTGATTATTTTTCTAGATGCAAAATTCCAGTCTTACGTAAGAGGCAGAGTTCTGGGTTCCTCAAGAAGATTGGGTGGAATGTCCACCAAACTAGGATGAGGACCGGGTGAGCTAGCTGAAGGATCACTCTCACCATCTGGTTCCGGCACTTCACCATCTGGTCCTCCAGTTACACTTCCTGGAAGGTAGTCCTTCCAACTCCTGAACAGGTATCTCGTAAACTTCCGCAGCTGACGGAACTTGCAGTAAGTGGCGCCCTCAGCTGACTCCAGCTGCTGGGTCTGAATCAAAAACCCCTTTTCCTTAAAGGTTTGTTCAAGCTTCTCCCTCTGAAGAGACTTTCTGGTCTTCCTTTTCCGTCTGCCATCGTCCTGAGCCAAAGTCCTCTGACAAGGAGCAACAGGGATCCTCTCGGCAGCTGCATTTAAAAAAGCTCCAGCAGATGATCCAGCCTGACCAGCTGGTTGCTGAAGAGCTTCTCTAGGAAAGAACTCGTAACCTCTCATACTTTTATCACCAGTTCCACTATAATACCTAAAGTTCCCTCCAGAATCAACAGAGAGACTCTTCTTCTCCTGAAGACTAGGTTTGGCGCCTCCGGTGAACTTGAACTTGCATATGCTGACCTCAGTCGCAGGATTATTGTTGTTCTCTGTTGGCATCGGCGGGATGAATATGGCGGACCGCTTGCGCTTCGTCGGTTGGCCCTGTTGATTGCCAGGGGCATTTCTCTTCAGTCTTGGCGAGACAGGCGGTGGGGCTGGCACTAATGGAGGAGGAGCTGGAGGCACTGGCGTGGGACAGTTCGATTCCAGCATCGAATACAAGGACTTCGGAATGATTTTCTGCTCTTTGGGCGAGGTTTCCGTTCGTGGGAAGTTTTTCTCGTCCTGCGCCATTTTCTGGTAGTACAGAAACTGAGACTGGAGGGCCATTGGATGAATGAAGACACCGGCGTTGGGCCAGTAGACAAAACCAGGATTAGGACTCGAGGGATCATTGTTATTGCTAATATTATTGTTGTTGTTATTGATACTGTTATTATTTACAGACTCTTGTCGCATAGGATCGGCATACGCGGCACCTAGACACTCGATCTCCTCGTTGTCACTTGAGGCCTCACTCTTTAGCTGACCAGACTCGTAAACATTCCCGTGCTTTCTCAAAAGTCTAATCTTCAACTGATTCAAATCCCTAATGCAGAGATTTAAAGGTTCGTCTTGTTCCTTGATACATTCGGCTAGAGCAAGACTTCGCCGAGATTCCTGAGTGAGTCTTTTCTCTAGGAGACTGCTGATCCTATTTTGGATGTCAGTTCGTTGGAAGGGAATCTGAGGTTGATCCCTCTCCAGTTTCTCCCTGGGTTTTATCTCCTCGTGACCGGGTGTTCCAGGAAGGATCGTACCATAGTTCTTGTAGATGAGGTGACATATGTCAGCCTTTTTGGGCTTCCGACCTCTTCTGGGTTTGCTATTGTCTAGGGTAATCTCCCCCATGTACGGTAAGTCAGAGTACTTCATAGGAGGTCTTGGAGTCGGTTGGGATTGTTGCTGAGAGTTTTGCTGATTAGCATAGGGGTGGGTAGTAGTTGAAGTGATGACTGATCTCCTCGGGTTTGCGAATTGAGTAGGATTGGGTTGAGGACTCGTCGGAATTGGAGAGAGCTCCTGCTGCATGGCTGCGATTCGCTGGAGCCAACCGTGAACATCAGCTATCGGACTTGGAGTTGATGTGGAGGTTGTGGGAGTTGGACTAGGCGGCGTTGTTTCAGAAAGTGGGGTTGGTGAAGCATTAAGTGCTTCTTGGGCGAGAGCTGCTTCATAATGGTCCAGATACTCAGGAGGCAATGCTTGGTGGTGAAACTTAAGCTTCCACCTTGACTTTCTGCGTCCCCGACTGAAACATGATAAAATCGAATTTTTAAAGAAAATTTTTGAGTACAATTGAAAACTAAAAAGCATTAAGGTGTCGGGACAATAATAACTAGTAGGTAAAGAGTATCTACGTCTCGAGTCGCCTATTACTGCATTCCAGCCACTCCTTAATTGCAATTTATAATGCAGAGTAACACCTTCGACCGTAGGCAGAAAACATGCTTCCCTTCGAGCAGACATTTAATGAAATTCAATAACGGTAATCGTCCCGGGACATTTCAGTCTCGTGTATATTTTTCCCCCTCCATGAACATTTGATCAATAGACTGATCTTGCAACGTGGCCGAACGAGTTTCACTGTATCTATCGCTCTGATTAGCAGCTCCTAACTACGAGAGATATGAAATGGCGCAATTGACGACCTCGTTATCGAAGCGACATAATAATTCGTGAATGAGTATATTGGAAATTATATACTCTAGAAAGTGTCATTTTTTCATCATTCCTTGACTCGTGTCTCGAGATATAATAAAGCATTCTTTTCGCGAGCAAATGTCTAGAAAAAAAAGCGGACGTGGAAGAGGTTGCAATAATAAGGAATGTAATCAAATAAAAATAAATTATGGGAATATTAACCTGGGTCTGCTGCCTCTGCTTGAATTATCCTGAGACGATTGTCCAGTTGTGCCATCGTGCACCTGTTGATTTCCTTGCAGTTGGTGGACGTGGGTAACATCACCCGAAACTGGTGTTGTTTCCAGTTCAGCTTGAGATCTGTAAAGAATAAATAATAAGTGATACCAAATACTATTCCGGCATTCCAAATAAATAATAATCTGCATTCCAATCACGAAAATGAAGACTCCTAAAAACAAAGAGGTTGCAGAATTAATATTCGCAGAAGGAATTTCCGAGTAGGTAAAAATCCGAGGGCACGCGGTCTTGCATGAGTCGACGAATGCGACTTCTTTTTGCTCTTCTTTTTCCTCTCGACTGCTTTTGTAATATTGAGTGTCGTGAATCAGGAGATATTCATTCCACGGCGATCTCTAATGAACCATCTGGATGCCGCGAGTCTTTATGATTAATGTAAGGAATCTATAATAAATGGAGACCAACCCAAGAAAGAAGATCGGGTGATTTCAATTTAACTTTATAAACAAAATTATAGCTTCGAGGCAAAAGGCTTCACTGGGCTTTAATATAGAAAATCAAAGTCGTTAGCTTCACGGAAGATCCGGCACGTTTCGCTAGAGGAAAGGTGTTAAAAAAACTAAATTAAAATTGTAAATTGCCGAAGAAATTAAGGATTGAACAAAAGTTAAAATAGAAACCCAAAAAGATCACAACTAAATTATCAGTAAACTAACAGGTATGAGATAAATCAATACTAAAGTTGTAACTTTTCTCAAAATATTGCTTATACGCGGGGACAAAGTAATAGAAAAGTTTTATTTTATTCTCTTCGAAAATTTTGCATATGCTTCAAGGATTTATGTTTAAAAAATAACTAAGAAAATAGGAACAAAGTACGAAAACACTTTAAAATAGACCATGATTCAGCATAATCTTCTAAGCCGTGAAAAACTTGTTTGGGATGAAAGTACTAGAAATTTCACTCTCAATTGTTTAAGCAATTTTAACAGTCCTTTTTTAAACATAAAAAAATGAGGTGGAGTCCCAAAAAAATCATGCGAGATCAGGGTACATTTTGACGTAATGACTATGAGTATTAGGCTGGCACAAAAAACTGTAAACTGCGAATTTTTCCCCTTCCCTATTTTGTAGATTCTTAAAAAAATGAATACGTATTTTTCATATTAAGAAGAAAACCTGCCTGTGAAATCATTGAGAAAATCGTAGTTTCTTGCTAGTTATTAAACAAATTCCAAACTTTTAGCCAAATTTTCAAAATATTTCAAATTTTCGAAAATATTTTCATTTGTTTGAACAATTTATTATCTCATCATATTGCGAATCCATGGTATTTTATTAATATTTTCGCCTTTTTAAACAATTGGGAATTATTTAAATGCAGCTTCTGGCAGGAATAAGCTAGAGAAACGCATTTTTTGCTATTTTTCAACAAGATTCAATACTTTGATTTTTAGTTTTTTATCTCATTCATAATCGCTTAAACGATTATTCATCTTGTAATATCGCGAGTTAATGGTGTTGTTCATATCAGACAGATACCATGATTATTTTCTAAGTAATTTTCTTAATAAATCATAACAGTTCAATTAATAATAATGTTCAGAAATAGATTTTCACGTTCAAAGCGTCCCGAAACATGAGGGACTTAGTGCCAAATTACAGAAATGCGTTATATTATTTTAAAGTAATTGTTTTGACCTTAATCTTGTCTCTGTAGAAGATCATGAATCAGACGGATTTCCAAGTAGGTAAAAATACATTTTTGGTAATTTTCTTTACGGTGATTAATTCTTTTCGGCTATTCTGAGTAATAGCTTGAAAGCTTTTTTTTAATAAAAAAATAAAAAGTACTGTAGCTTTTCTTATGTTAGGTCCGGCGGTTTTTGTAAAGTGCCATTCTTTAATAAGCTTCTTCTACCCTGATAAATATTGAGTACTTGTAAACAAATATTTGAAAATAGTAACTTTTCAACTACTTTTGTCCTTATTCGGATTTGAAAAAAATTGAGAAAACTTGCTACTTTAGATCATCAGTAATAATTTATCTTATACCCTGTATTTTAGTGGGATTTTATTCATAATCCCAACGGGTTCCCAAAAAGATATTTTTTACTCAACTTTTTGACTCCTCAGATTCATTGTTGACATTTAAAAGCTATTAATTTTATTTCTTCTTACCCTAAGTTATGAGATTCACGTCCCCGTTCCTCCTCTTCCTGAGGTTCCTGTTTGACAGCCATGTGTATAAGTGCTGGGAGTGTATGATGCAGAGGATGTGGAAAGGGCAAAGTATCGGTCAGGGACCCGTCTAGCCCCGTGGATTGTGTACGGGGCGCGACTTCCTCGGTCTGCATAATGCCCCCTGGAGAAGAGAAAAAAGAAAAAAATGAGTTCATTAAATCTTTCATGTTCTTATAAGAATGTTTCTTTCCTAACTATAGTAGTGTTTTCTCGTAACAGACATTGTCTAAAGGTGGAAAGTAAAAATGCTAAAGCAGAGGGCATCTGCTGCATAATACAGACATTTCTTGAGACGATTTTACATTTCCAGACCCTTTAGTAACTGATTGGGTCCGGCCCTTACGGAGGCGAGTCGTTGTATAGTGTACATGGTGTGTACGAGACGCACGCACGCGAGAATTCTATGCAGAAAAAAGAACCCTAGAGACCAGTTTCTGGTTGAGGCGAGTGACAAGCGAGCGGTGTAGATTGCCTCAGTGCCATTGTAATTCCGCTTCGCTGTATCCTTCGTCGCGACAACTGTACGCTTGCTCCTTGTCCCGAGTCCTCCTGAATCGGACGACATTCCAGAACTTTTTGATATGCCGTCGCGCGCGCACGTTGTCGCAGACACTTTTAGCAAGAAAATCACCGCCGGTAAGCGCCGCAGGTATATCCGTAAGTAATGTCTATATCGTTTATGGAAAGTCACAAGTGATATGGATCTTTGTATCGTGACTAGACAAGCTGGAAAATCGATCGAGATCGTTTAGAAAAATAAAATTGTAAACGATGGAAGAAGATGGAATCGTTTTGAAATTCTAGTAAACCCATCTTTGTTAGTGTATCATATGCCTAGTAGTAAGACAATTAAATTTTATAGGGAATGTCATAAATATAAAGGAGCTGCGATAAGGTCTCTTCCCTGCTGTGAACAGAAGGGAAAAGATAAGAGTTCAGGACTCACTCTTAAAACACAAAGTCATATAAACGTGAGGGGAGATATGAAACCTCGCTCGTTAGCACCCAACTGATAAAACTGATCCTGAGGTTTCTAAAATATTACTTGTAAAACTTAAAATTGCAGAACACCTGCCCATTTTCTTTTATAAGGGAGTTAGAATTTGCTATCTAATGTCAATATATGAATGATAACCCTTGCCAATTTTGTTTTGTGTCAATTTCCATCTACCATAATATCTGTTCTTAAGGATAGGTGTGAAAGAATGATACAAGAATAAACGGTTATGGAATTATGAGAAGGAACAACAGTATAGTCTACTTATTTTTGATTATCTGCTTTGGCATATCCACATCCATTTCAGATTGTCCGCTTTAGATTAGGATAGATAGAAATATGATAAGGGACAGCATTTATCATTAAGGATATATATTAGCTGCTTTGATTTATTCATATCCGTTGCAAATTTTCCGCTCTATGTTATCCCTGACAAATCAGCCACAATAGTTTAGGATCTGTCACTGAAGAACTGATGTTACGGAATGATGGTATATGTGTGGATGGTTAATGATAGATGTTGAAGAATGACGATATATAAATATTTGTTTGAAAAATATAATAAATGGATAGATCATCAAGGGAAAATAATAACGAACAACCTTAATCTATCTATATCTACTGCAGATTGTTCGTATAGGACTGTTGAATAGATGATGACGAAAAGAATGTAAGGAATAACATCTGACATTGAGGAGATATATTATGTGAATTAATATACATATCCATATTTGTTGCAGATTTCTTGCTGCAGGTTTTCTCGTACAAATTATTCATAGGCGTTAAGGATCTTTTCTAGAAGGACATATGTTGAGGAACAAAATCTACCCTTAAGAATATATTTCAAAGAATGATGATAGATGAATATGTGCTAAGTAATGATAATAGATGATATTAACGATGATAGATGTTTAAGGGGCGATGATAAGAAACTATCCATATCCATAAGTCTATCCATATCCTTTACAGATTGCCCGCTCTATGAAAGGTCAGATGGATAAATGATGAAGGAAATATGATAAGGAACAGTTTCCTTCCAAGATGGACATTATCGGCATTAATGTCTCAATATCCGTTGCAAATTTTCTGCCTCAGGACATCCCTTACAAATCCGCATTACAATCTAGGAAACATCAATTATTTATTCGAACCTATATATTGTGCGTTATCTATTGGAAACAATCAACCCTATTTTGTATTGAGTGATCTATCTTTTTCAGATGTTCCACTGCCGATTATCTCTTCTAGATAATCTATTTAAACTTATTCATTGGCACTCTGGCAGCTACCTCCTGATGTATACATGTTATGGATTTTGTGTTACTTATATGTTGTGGACTATGAATTGCGGATTACCAAATGCAAATTATCCTTCCCAGATTATGTATTCATTAAAAAATTTCAATATCCATCAAGACATATTTCCCAGATATGTAACGAAGGAATGGTAACGTCAAAGCGGCGAGCGAGAAAGGAAGGAACGTAGAGAACATTATACGCATACTGACTTTAACACTCTGACGGATAAAAATATATCTCGCTCGGAAATAGCTCTGGACACACCATCTCCGAGCAACACCCGCAATTCCTGGCCCATACTTGGTCTTACTCGATCGGGTTTCAGACCTTCGTGCGGCATCTGCCGCTGTCTTTCTGTCACGTGTCAGCTGCAAATCGCATTTCACAATCTTCCCTTTGCCACTCGGATCGTGAAATGCGGGAATCGTTGAATCTCCAAGAGGATTCATTCAACACCAATTCCTTGCCCTTAAAGGGTCTGAATCACCTCAAGGATTTCAACCAATTCATTGTCACAATAAAATGGATTTTTTAACTTAAGTGGCTTCGAAGGACAATCAAGGTCTGAAAACAATGAAACCGATTTTTTTAAATCATAACGTTCTTGGAGCACAATCTCGTGAGAGTATGTATCTTTATGAAGAGGCTTTATGTATTTTTTAATTTTATTTTGAATATTACGAGCATAAAAACCCATCTTTACAACCAGTCGCACACGGACTGCAATCAAACCAAAGTGGACGAAACGAACAGCAGTCGTATTTCTTGAACTGATGGATAATGGCATAAAGATATTTCGGGAAGTAATTAAGAGCCCAGAAGTTTCTTTATTTTATTTGCTTAAATTATTGCGAAGGGGAGAAACGAAACCGACCGACATTACGTTTCTTTAACCATCTTAATTATAGTTTATCTTTGAAGCTACAGAAATCATCGGTTTTCGCTTATGCTCATCTGCTGCTCGTAATTGACTGAAGACTTGAGCCACTTATCTCGATTTATGGCAAAGCATAATTTACGGTTGCATGCATTTAATACGTAATAAGCTACGACAAGTATACACTTGCATGCCCTTCAAAGAGGATTTATCTTTCATAACTTTTATTTGTCACCGTCTTTATTTAAATTTATACACTATACAAATACGTACATTTCATTAAAAAGAAGTTGCTAAGCTCTTTTTTATCTTTGCGAACTCTGGGGAAGAAAAAAAGAGATCATCTTGCCAGATATTTTTGAGTCTTCTTGAAGCAGTACTTCCAGTTATGATTGCGACGGGTTGGCGTTATAAAAAGCGGCGCGACATACCGGCCGGTGTATAATTATTAACAGCGAGCAAGGGAGGTGGCCCGATTCATTGAAGAGCGCTTATAGAATGATGCAGGCGCGCGTAACAGAAATTTATTTTTTAGCTATTTTTAGCGCTTGGCGCTCTGCCACTATTTTAGGTTCTCTCAAATTTCTCACTCCATATTTGGGATTATGTATGAGGGAATTGTGAACACGACGTCACTTTACAACCGGCTATGGTCTAATTCTGAAGTTAGGCATAACAACTTGCGGTTATTAGTGGAATTTTCTACTTAAGATTTTTAATATAACGTCCGAAAAAATTCTAGAAGAGTGAATAAAATGTGGACATATAATAATTAATTATCAGTTTAGAACGCAGCATGATCATCTAAAATTTATAACCAGCCAGATATATCACACGAGGTTGACATTGCAAGATAATTAATAATGTCTAGACCCTAATAGATAATTTAAAAGAAAAAATTCGGTATACGTGATTTGCACTTGATAACATAAAAGGATAGACTACTACTAGCCGGAAAACGATAGTAATCCTACAATACCGCAAACCCTAATAACTCACAACCCCGGACACGTTCAGTCAGCGTACGAATCCCCATTTTACCCAAATACTTTCAGAAATGTTACAAGCTAGAAGTGAAAATTCAAATTAGCAAGTCATTACGAAGACATCATTAAATCAGAAAAATCAGGAAGTCAATGGTCCTTCAACCTTCATTCCAGTGAAAACCCCTCAGGAAGCAAATACTCTAAGTCAACCCCCAAACTCTAATTTCACTCGAAAATTGTCACTCATAAGACAGATTAAAAATGTAAACCTTTTTCATTCTTCTGAAAAAATCCTCACAAAAAACAGAAAACACATACAATTCTCAAAACGGCAAACCCTACTTATGCATCAACCAAAAAAAAAACTTAAGTCAAACCGAAAGTTGACTAAACATTTACGGATTCATGAAAGATGTTTTGACAGATTACGGATTCATTGAAAGTTTTTTGTGTTTTCTGGGCTTTCAGGCTAATTGAACGTTAATTCAAACTCTAACGGATGATCGGAGAGTTTGTGAGTTGACTGTGGATTCATGGCTTTGCACGTTGACTTAAGTTTTGTTTGAGTTGTCTAAGAGTTTTTAGTTAATTTCAGGTAATTTGTGAGTTTGAAAGTTGACTGAAGTTTTGCGAGTTGTCTAAAAGTTTTATGTTTTCAGGCAACATAAGTATAACTGAAGGTCAGCTGAAACCCTAATGGATAGCCTTACAAATTGACTCTGGATCTGTGTGTTTGAGCGGCCACTTGGGGTTTTGTGTAAGTTGTCTCTGTGTTGATGGATTGACTTTCCCAGAAATTAAAATCAAATTTTCAAACTGACTATGTACCATCCTAAACAAAAATAGCCTCTAAATATATTTACATGAGTCGCATAAACGAAACATTTACTATTTGTAGGCGAGCATGCGCTTGTTCCTCACTGGCAGGAACGCAACTAGGTTAAAAACGGATAGACGGTTGCAATACTCCGGAATATGTCAAGGTAATTCCCACCGGCTGAAGGAAATGCAACAGAGAAGACTAAATCACCAAAGCGAATGCTACATAAATCGGCAAAATTATCTGATAATTGAACTGTCATCCCGCGAACTCGAGTGGAAATTACAGCGAAGTTGGTGCCCACGTATACACCATAAATTGGACCAACGCGCCAATTAAGGGAGACCTACGATCAGTTCAGACTTCAGACTCGAAGAAAAGGGAACTTTCGACGTGATCTAAGTGCCTCCAATCGAATGACACACTAAGTGGTCGAAATCGAATGTCAATGAATATTCATATTGTCTCTCTATCTAGGTGTTGCTCTCTCGCCAGTAGCCACATATAGAAGGAAAGATGAAGGATAAAATCAGAGATAAAGCGAAGGTCCACCTAACGGTTCATTTCGTAATCTGTTCAATATTCAATATCGAAACATGCCAAATGTGTTCTCGTAGTGGTTTGAAAAGTAAATTTCTAGGTGTTTAAATGTTCTTAATACAAGAATCTGAAACTATTCGGATCAAAATTGTAATCGTGTTTGAAGGGAAAGATCAGGTATGCTGAACGTATCAAAAATTGTCACACGATCCGATTTGATTCAATCGGGACTCAACTCACCTGTAACGGGAAACGTGCTTTCTGGCAACATCAAAACGACCAGTTATTATCCAATTACAAAATCCTCACTCCACTTTATCAGCACTTTTATAGTCTTCCACTGAAGAAAACCTCATATTTCTTAACTCACTGACACCATTTTCAGCACACACCAACTACAGATTCTTCACAAAATATAATTCTCCACAAATTGTTGATTATGTCTCCGATTGGATAGAAATTAACTTTGAACTAAGGGAGGAAAATAGAGGAAGGAGCTGAACATAACCGAGTGTAGAAACCGAGGAGGACGGTTTGGGAATAAATGGAAGAGGACTTCGAGGGAGGCACGTGCTTCCTATCGGATCGTAGTGCGAGGATAGAGAGAGAGAGGGGTGGGAGGATTGGATGATAGGTGGATAGCGGATGGATGTGGAGAAAGAGAGAGCGATAAAAAATGAGGGAAAGAGAGAGACGGAATAGAGTAGACGGTTTTGAACAGACTGGCACTTTTGGCACTGTAACTCGCGTGCCACGCCAGAAGCACCAACCCCAGTCGCGCTCTGAAGTGTGAGCGGGGGCGCGGGCGT
This sequence comes from Andricus quercusramuli, assembly GCA_932178445.1. Classification (NCBI taxonomy): domain Eukaryota; kingdom Metazoa; phylum Arthropoda; class Insecta; order Hymenoptera; family Cynipidae; genus Andricus; species Andricus quercusramuli. The sequence goes on from CAKNXH010000191.1 coordinate 908,722, forward strand.
ATATTCTTGATTTGGGCGGATGGAAATCTGAGATTGCTCCATATCGGGCCGTGAGCAGTGCCACCGGAGGAGGTGCTCCGTAATAGCGGACTCTCTCAGGCCCGGGTTTAGGAGGTGGCGAACCAATCGAAAATTGTTATCTTTACCCCAAAATAGCACCATTTCGCGCCACCTGTTGCTTGAAAAATTGATCCTAAGTATGACCCCTTGCGTGTGGGATGATCGTTTGTTTACGAGAAGGAATTTGATCGGGTAAATTTTCATTGAGGAGGGTATTTAAAGATTAGAAGGTGTCCACCTGATTGGGAAATTGGAAACATTGGGAAATGACAGGGAATTTGATTCAATGACAAGAATTTTTTTCTCGCATGTACTAATATGCAAATAACAAGAGGTTTCATACATTTCATTATTTTTACTTTGAGTTGAAACAGGAAGTTTGTGAAAAAATCATATTTCTCACTTGGAATAGGGAATTTTTCAAAAGAATTACAATTCTGACTTGGAACAGGGAGTTTCCGTGAAGAATTTTAATTTTACTTGGAATAGGAATTTTTGCGGCGATACCACGCTGAAAACACCAGTTCCCGTTAGATCACTGAAGTTAAGCAGTGTTGGGCGCGGTTAGTACTTGGATGGGTGACCGTTCGGGGAATACTGCGTGTTGTTGACCCGTCGTGGGTGTGGTGGACCCACACTGGTAGTATTTATCCACCTAGAAACACTACCCGAATCGGGTAGTGAGGCAATGAACTTTCGAGTTCGAAATGCTAATCAATTTTTTTTTTTTTATTTTATAGGAATTTTTGCACATGAAAGGGGAATTTTGGAAATGAATTCTAAGTCTGATTTAGAAGGAGGAAATTTTTTCATCTTGTAACAGGGAATTTTGGCAATACACAATTCTATATTTCTACCGACTGTGCTATACGGTAGCGAGACAGGGACCTGTCAAGAAAAAGATAAGAGTAAAATTAACGCGGTTGACATGAAATTTCTGAGCACAATTTGCGGGAAAACACTGATGGACAAAGTGAGAAACGAAACAATCCTCAAAGAATGTGGTGCAAAAGAGACAATAATTGACACATGGGAGAGAAATCAGTTAAGATGGTTCGAAAAAGTTGAAAGAATCAAAAATGAAGGTCTAACGAAACAAGTATATACAGGTAAAGTAAATGGCAGTATGCCCAGAAGGAGACCGCGGAAAGAATGGTTAGAATGTGTGAATGAGACCTTAATCCGAAAAGGCATAAGAAGCCATATAAACATGAGAGCTTGCATGAAAAAATGCATGGGCATGAAGGAAGCTAGAGAAGTATGCCAGGACAGACAAGTATGGCGACAAGCAGTTTATAAAAAGAATGTAAGTAGAGTGAATGACGCCTGAGACAAAAGACATTGGAATGGAAATTTTGTCTTTAAAACAGTAAAGTTCGTAAAGAATCCTAAGATCGTCTTAGAACATGGAATTTTTTACTTCGACCGGGAATTTGAGAAAAGAATTTTAATTCGGATTCATGAAGGAAGAATTTAAAAAACAATTCCTGTTCTAAGTCAGAATTCTTCAGATTTTGAAAATTCCGCAATTCAAATCAGAATTTGTGCATATATACAAAATCTTCTTTTTTTGCAAATAAAAATATGTCAGAATTTGAAACGTCCCTCTTACAAATTTTATAGGAAAGGCTTTACTATATTTCTCAACTATAATACAAAATGCTTTAAATAAATATAATTCTGACTTGGAACAGGGTATGCGATTTTTCGTTATAATTTAGATGAAGGCAATTGAAGAAAATCCTTGTTCAGATTCAGAATTATAATTTTTTTCCTGAATTTCCCCGTTCCAAATTAGAAATCTTTTAAAATGTTTCGAAATCGCTTGAAATCTTTCAGAATCGTTTGAAATCCACGAATCTTCCCAACTTTTTTTTAATTGATCGAGAAAAATTAAAAACTGACCGCTAGAAAATTCGGGAAATGATTCGTGAAAATTGTAAGATTTCACAAAGTTGAGGGCTCCAGTGTTCCCAGTAGAATTTATATGGGTTTGAGAAGCTTCAGGAGTTTGCCACCCGAGGTAGAACTTCGAAAGTTTCATCAAAGGTATATGAAAAAACAAGTAATGTTGCTAGATGGTAGATATATTTATTAAGCACTATTAATCTGACTCATAAGCAAGCTTGTCCGGGAAGTGTTTAACACGAAAACGAATTTACTTACTAGAGAGTCGACTGTAAATGTCAAGTTAATTAATAATTGTAGATGAAATGTATGAAGAGAGAAAGTCAAGATTCTTGTCTTTGAATTTATATTTTGAGATTTAATTTTAATGTTGCGAAGCAGGAAGGCGATTCAAATGAAAATGCAAAAATGTTTATGTATTTTTTTATATTATGAAGGCTATGATGTCTTCAAAACCAGCCCTGGTACCTGACTCTGTCATGCTTCCTCTCTTCTTATTTTATCTGTCTTTTCTTGTTCAGTAAATGATGCGACCACAAAGGTATATTTAACCCCGAAGAACCACCACCAACCCAAGAAACGACGAACGTGTTCGAGCGCGCGCAACATTGCCTTCAGATTGTTCTTATTTGGACGAATCGTTCGAACGCCACACGCTCCTTCCATCATTTCTTTATGGAAATAAATACTCTGCTTCTTCGGTGCAAAAAAGTAGACATTTTAAAGCTAAATCTTTTAATGTAGCGATAAGTAAATATAGTTTTTACAGTCAAAAGTGTGTCCGCCTTTACTCCCCAGTGTGATGTTAAGTTATCCACTTTCAATAAATACAGATAAAAATAGATTTTCAGTAATATGGAGTGGAAAATTATCATAAATTGAAATCCTATATCGTTATTCACAGACTAAATCAAACAAATGTGATGAGTAACAAAATAAAAATAGGTGTTTATTTTCAGTCAAACCTTACATATTGCTTGGCGCATAAGCTTATAAATGCAAGGACACAAAATTAAAGAATAATTTAATTTATATATTATCATTTCTCACCATATTCCGCTTTCACCTACAAGATTCATTACCTTGTATCAAAATCATTTCACAGCCAAAACAAAAGTATCTTCGCTTACTTAAAATTTTAGATCATTTTGTGAAGACGTCGTACAATGTAATAGTAGGTGACATGGCAACCATATATAACAATAATTTTCATCGACATTCATCCTCCAAACATGAGCAACAAGCCTCTAAATAAAGATTGACATGTATTTTACAGAAAATAAATTAAACTCTTTCGGATTTGTATCGACAAAAATGAAATCAAAATTTAAAATATAAAATTATAAGTAGCCCGGTTTCCGATTTAGGTACAATCAATTTTAATCCAACTTAATTTACTAGATATAAAATTCGATTCATATAACCAAAGTTCAAAATTAATTGAATGAAATTTGAACTGCTAAAATTACTAGTATTGCTGGAATTTAATTAGTATTCAGATATTAATTTACTGGAATTTGTTAGGAGAAAAATTGAATTACAAGAATCAAAATCGAATTTATAAGAAATCAATAAACTCAATGAATTGATTTGACTGAGATTTAAATCCTGCGGAATTGTATATTAATTTATAGGATTATGTACTATAATTTTTCAAAATTCAGTTTGAATTTACTAGAAGTTAAATGGAATAATTTACTTGCAATATGCATTTGAAGAATTTATTTCATTTTAAATAGCTACAATTAAATTTACGTTTATAGTTCAATTCACTAGAATTTGCTGAAATCAACAATAAATTGAAATAATTATTTTGAATTTACGCAGAACTTTATTTGAATGATCTAGTTTTCACTGGAAATTTACTGACATTGAATATAATTAGTTAGAATTCAATTTGAATATAGCTGAATCAAAACTGAATAGCTAGAATTAAATCTGAATTTCGTTAACTATGTACTTAAATTTTGAAAATCAATTTTAATCGCGAGACTTAAATTTAATTTAATTTTTATTTAATTCAAACTAAGTTCAATTTCAAAATGTACACATTGAATAAAAATTATTCCACTCGATTAAAAAACCCCTATTCTGGTTATTTACGCGAATCAGGGGTGAGCAAATATTTTCTCTGGGCATTCCTACTTTACTGCACGTGACCAGTTCAATGCTCACGCTTCTGAACTTGGTCAGATTTTTTCGCGAGTTAAAGTATAGATACGATCGTGCATTGAAATCGTGATCGAGTACGATCATGCGATCGTGTTGCTGAACCTACTAAAAATAGAAGCTCGAATTATTTCCTAAATAAACAGATAAACCCTCCTACAAATAAATAAAAAGACATTTTATATCATACATTATCCTCTTTTGAAATCGAAAAATATTTCTCACTCTAAAAGCGTGGCAAAAATTTCAAAAAGATACTATTGTCACTGATTGATGTATATCTCTCGCCGAGGTTCGGATTCTGGAAATAATAGAAGGTAACATGCCGTTTTTTGGCTGGCTACTAGATTCTCTTTTACTGCGTGCTTCACCACTAAAAATATCTAAAATATTTCCCTAATTCTAGTCACCGACGAAGGTTCTATTCGTGGAATGAATAACGCTTCACTCAACTTTTCTGACAGATGTGAGTTTAAATAGAAGAAAAGACACATTAAGAAGGACACAAATCTAATAATAACAATCATAAAATAAAATCTTGTAGAGAATCAAAATAGATGCTAAATATTGCCTTAAAAGGATCAAAATTTTTCTCTTCGACGGAATGAACTAATGCACCGAAACAACATCCAAGATTATAAAGATTATAAAGATTATAAAGCAGTGAGAAGAAGAGAAAAGAGAGAAAATTTGCAGAAATTGACATAATCGAGAAAAGGACTTGCGTTTTGATTTCAATTTTCCGTATGCATGATCCTTATTAGGTACCATGGGTAAGCCATCAGGCTTACAAAGTATAAAGATAATATATATAGAGGTCCCTGTACTTTAATCGTTTAAAGCAGTTATTAAGAAAACGGATCATGCCAAACAGTCTAATTTGCAACCAACATTAATGACTTTTAATAAAGATGAGTTTTCAATTCAAAAGGATGTATTTTATATCCAAAAAGACAAAAATTCATCGAAACAGTGGAATTTTCGACTAAAAAAAGATAACTTTTCAAGAAAGTTGTTCAACTTCCAACAAAATAGTTAACTTTTCAACCAAATAAAGGAATTTTTAACCAAAAGAGAATAATTCTGGACCAAAAATATAATAGTGGAATTGAAAATAATCAGCTTTCAGCCACAGAAAATCAATTTTCAACCAAGAAGAGAACCAAGAAGAGAACTTCCAATCATAAAAGATTAATTTTTAACCAAAAAAGGTTACTTTTCTACCGAAGATCAATTTTCAATCAAAATGGACAAGTTTTCTATCCAAAAAGACGAATGTTCAACAAAACATCTGAATTCTCGAACAGATACAAGAACTGTTGACCAAACAAGATTCATTCTAACACCAAAATACAATTGAGTAGTTTTTTAAAATAAAAATAATCGACTTTCAAACAAAAATATTAATTTTTACGAAAATAGTAGACTTTTGAAAAAAATAACTGAACTTTTAACCAAATAGTATCATTTTCCACCTGAAGAGATGAATTTTGATCTTAAAATATCTTTCTTAGTTGAAAATCCAACTAGTTGGTGAAAAATTCATGTATTTTGTTGATAATTCGTCCTTTTTGGTAGAAAATTTAAATTTTTCCTCGAAAATTCATCAATTTCGTTGCCATTTTTCTCACTGTTATCTGAAAAATCTTTCTTACAAGGAGAGGACGCGAGATGGACATCGTCGATTGGACTGGGGCTTTACAGGATGAAAGTACATCAAAATCCATTAGGGGCGTATTTTTTCTTTCGATCTAATGGGCTTTAGTTTCCGAGATATCGAGGTTTGAGTATTTGCGCTCGAGCGCTCGACTCGCCATGGCGCGCCACTGCAGAGCGGGGACCCTGGACTTGGCGCTCACTCACAGTCCGACACTAATTTTGTGATGAACGTCAAATTTTAAAAAATGGGGTCAATAATTAAAAACAAAAACAAAAAATCTTTTGTCCGTTCTTGGAAAAGTTGTTAAACACATAATCCGACCGATAGTGACTATTTTTGAAGTGAATCATGCAAATCAATTCACAAGCAATTTTATTTTTTTTTGTATACACTCTTAAAAAAAATTTAAAGAGAAGAAACATCCGCATCTTATTATGAATATAAAATTATATTTTCCGTTCAAACTATGCAAGATACGGAAAAATGTTCAGAACCCAAGATGTTCATCTTAAAAATATCTATGAATCTATATTATATTGTATATTATATATTGTTTTTTTTAAACAATATTTAAACTTGTTTTTTTACTCTTATCGAATATTATTTGTAAATATTCAACATCATAAATAATAATGTTATTAAAAGGCATTAGATAATGAATCAAACTGTGCATAAGATGCGAAAGAAAGTTTCAAAATAAAATTTTTTACCTTAAAAAGATCTGCGAGTTTTCTTACAACCATTCTTCATCAGGACGCATATTATTTTTGATTATAAAAAATAACATTAAGATTGAAAAATTGTGAGAATGTGCCCGCACAGTGGGTAGAATTTTGTATAACAAGAAACAAAAATATTTTCAGCCACTTTATTTAAAATTTCTTTTTTACATAAATTTTTACGAAAACCTGATAAATGTTTTTAAAAGTAAATCATCTGACTTCATCATTATTACCTCATTTCAGTTCACTCACATTGATTTAGTTGATCAACATAAACTTCAATTGAATAAGACTTCATATTTATCACTTTCGTTTAGAAAGTATAACATAAATTCATATAAGTTTTTCTAATAGAGCCTAGATACAATAAATCCATTATCTCGATTGCATCTTCCCCTAAAAACGTTTCTGAGGGTGCCAACAATATTTTCAAAATGCCTTCGTCTATGATAGGGAATGCTCTAGGAAAGAAAAAAAACGAATAATATAAATTTAATTCTATTAAAAAATTCTATTAAAAAATGATCTAAAGAAAAATCGTCGATCTTTTCCAGGCGAATACTTTTATAGTTGAACGTTTTTTCGTATCTTGCATAGTTTGTCCGTGAAATTGAATTTTGTTATTTGTAATAACATTTTTCACGACTAAAAAAAACTATATGTCTGATAGAAAAATGTTTCTATAAAAATTTTTAGATATTTTTGAGATGCCCAATCTCACTTTTCAACATTTTTCCGCATCTTGCATAGTTTTACCGAAAATATATTTTTTTATTGTTAATGATATGCAGATGACTCCCATCTTCTAAATTGTTGGCATGATTCACTTGAAAAATAGTCACTATCCGCTGGACTACAGTGTTTAACAACTTTTCCAAGAAGCGACGTAAACGATTTTTTGTTTTTGTTTTTACTTATTGACCCCGGTTTTTTTTTTAAATTTGACGTGATGCATTATTTTCGTTTTACGATTCGCAGTCTACGTAGAAAAAACTTTATAGAAATGATATAGAAATCCTTTGGACTTTCCGTTCATCACAAAATTAGTGTCAAACTGTGAGTGAGCGCCAAGTCCAGGGTCTCCGCTCTGCAGTGGCGCGCCATGGCGAGTCGAGCGCTCGAGCGCAAATACTCAAACCTCGATATCTCGGAAACTAAAGCCCATTAGATCGAAAGAAAAAATACGCCCCTAATGGATTTTGATGTACTTTCATCTTGTAAAACCCCAGTCGAATCGGCGATGTCCATCTCGCGTCCTCTCCTTGTTAGTTGTAAATTTCTCATTTTTGGTTGAATCCAACAGTTTTTTATATAATTTTAAAATCCGTTTTGATTGTATTATCAACTATAACGTTTTGTTAAAAATGCATCTTCTTTGGTTTAAAATTCAACTAAATCTGATTAGAAGTTAAACTCTTTTGTTAAAAATGCATTTGCTTGTTGTTGAACTTTTATCATTTTAATTGAAAATTCATCTCTTTGGTTGAAATCGGAAATATTTTTTTTCTGGTTGAAAATTAATTGTTTTAACTGAACATTGAACTATTCCAGTTAAAATGTTGAATATTTTGTTGAAAATTCTTTTTTTTTTAATAATTTTTGTAACTGAAAATTTAACTAATTTTTCTGAATATTCCATGATTTTTGTTGAAAATTTGTTAGTTGGAAATGAATTTTTCCAATGAAAATTTAACTATTTTATTTTTGGTTGAAAATTTATATTATTGAATATACAAGTCTGTAGAAAATTCCTCTATTTTAGTAGAAAATTAATCTTCTTGGTGTAAAATTCGTCCTTTTGGTTCAAATTATACTTCTTGGTTGAAATATAATCTGTTTTGGTTAGGGAAGCAACTATTTTGTTGAAATTCTTATATTTTTTTAATTTAATTGTTTTTGATTTAAGCTGAAATGATTTCTGGTTGATACATCACTATCACTTTTTTCGTTGAGAATCCATTTTTTTGATTGAATTCAACTGTTTTTCATTTTAAATTCAAATTTTTTCTGGTGGAAATATGAATTGTTACATTTTTAGGTGAAAATTAATCTCTTTGGTTGAAAATTTAACTATTTTGTTGAAATTATTTCGTTTTTTTCAAGTAATTTTGTATCTGATGAGTGAACTAATCCTGTTGATTTTTCCATCATTCTAGTTCAAAACTAATCTCTGGTTGAAATGTAATTTTTTAATTGAAAATTTAACTATTTAATTTTTGGTTGAAAACTACTTATCGCTTCGGTTGAAAATTGAACTATTTTGTTGAAAAATTATTTTTATTTTTTCTTGAAAATTAATCTTTTTAATTGAAAATTTAACTATTTAATTTTTGTTTGAAAAATTATATTTTTTAGTTAAAAAATTATGTATTTTGTTGAAAATTCATTTTTTTTGTATTATGAAATTAATACTCTTGGTGAAAGATTCAACTATTCCGGTTGAACATTTTTCATTTTAATTGACAATTTATCACTTTGGTGAAAATTTCACTCTTTGATTGAAAATTGTTTTTATTTTTGGATGAAAATCAATATTTTCAACCCAAAATTTAACTAATCCATTTTGGCTAAAGATTTATATTTTTAAAAGGAAAATTCTACTATTTGGTTCAAAATCGATCTTTTTTAGTTGAAAATACATTGATTTCGTTGAAAAATCGTTTTTTGTTGTTGTTGAAAATTCATCTTTTTGGTTAGGAAATTATTTAAAAGAAACTTGCGAAATTCGATACATATTCCGAGTCAATTATTTGAAAAATGCGAAATACTTGAATGACTCCGTACTATAAAAAATTGTACGTGGAAAAATCTTGATATACCTGTAAAAAAACCTGGAATTGTTAAGTTCTTCAATTTTCAAAAGCTTCTTCGAATTTGAGTTTTCTTTTTTATTATTCAGGTATAATAATTGATATTAAAGTCTTCTTTCCTTTTTTATTGTCAGATTGACTACTTTTTATCAGCCTGATCCAATTATTTCTGTTCATACGAATGTGCAATTGCTAGTCGTGAGGAGTAGAATTGTGGAGGGAGATCAATGTATCATTCTTTCTTTCGTTCCTCGGCGTGGTTCAGGAAAAGAGAAGGGAGAGTACCTGAAGAAGGAGAGTACCTGTAGAAGGAGAGTACTCGCATCAGGTAGGCTGCCAATCGCTGAATAGTAAGGTTGTACTACCTGCTTGATTGATATGCAAGAAGACAGATTGCACCCGGCAGCAGTGCCGGATATATTTTACAGGTACCTTTCAATTTTCCCTGATCTCATGTTGTTTATCAACAAATTTTTATTGAAAAAATAATTCACCTCAAAACCATTAATCCAAAAATAATAAGACCCAATACATATCAAGCTCGAAAACATGAGGCCCCAAAATATAAGGCCCAAAATTATGAGACCTGAAAATACAAGGCCCAGCCATATCATAATCAGGGATCAGAGTCCATCCCCATTTTACCTAATCCCCTTCTTTTCCCTTTTTTCCGCTCTTATCTAAAAAATCTCCTGAAACACCTAAAATCCAGAATTTTTATCCTATTTTCCCCTTTTTAAAAGGTTTCGATTCATTTTTTTTTTAAATCATGAATAGAAATTCAAGACATTAGAAAACAAAATTCTTTTAAAAGAGATTTTTCACGAAAATAGGGGAATATATAGTGCTGCTCTTTGTACTTGGGCTACTGACAGTTATTTGATTAAGTAGATAATAATCAAATAAATTCTTTAAAATGAAATTATGTAGGTAATAATATAAAACTTAAATTAAAATGCTCCTATTTCCTAATATTTCAAGAAAAACTATGACCAATAATTGAATTTTCAGACAAAATGGTGAATTTTTAACCAAAAAAAATGAATTTTCAACGAAGTAGATCAACTTTCAACCAAGCAGTTGAATCTTCAATCAAAAGATGGATTCTCAACAAAAAATATAATAGTTGATATTTAAATCAAAAATAGTGCAATACACCTAAAAAGGCGACATTTCAACAAAATAGTTGATTTTTCAACCAAACTATTGAATTCTCAACCCAAAAACGAAACCAAAGCCTACAATTTCAAACGAAGGGATGAATTTTCAACAAATATAGTGACATTTTGAATACAAAAATTAATTTTCAAGAAATTAGTAAAACTTTAAACCAACAGTTGAATTTTCATCCAAAAAAGATGAATTTTCAACGAAAAATGTAATAGTTAGTATTTGAAAAAAAAAAATAATTAAAAATCGAAAGCAGTTGAATCCAACCGATAAAAATCAATTTTGTTAAAATTCTTGAATCCTTAACCAAAAAAGATAATTTTCAACCAAAAAATTAATGAATTTTCAAACAAATAGTTTAATTTTTCGCTAAATAGTTTAATTTTCTGCTAAATTGCTGAATTTTCGAACAAAAATATGAATTTTCAAACAAAAATATGAATTTTCAACAAGGAAGTTAATTTTGGACTGAATAGTTTAATTTTCTATTAATTATTCAATTTGTTGAATTTTCAGTTCAAGAAGAAAAATTTTCTACAAAACTTATGAATTGTCAAACCTACAATATAAATTTTCAACAAAAAAGTTAATTTACAACCAAATAGTTTGATTATTATCAAGTGAAATAATGAATCTTCAACTTAAAACCAAGCAGTCGATTCTTCAACCAAAAAAGATGAAATCTGAACAAAGCATTTAATAGTTGATAATTAAAACTGAAAAGGCAAATTTCCAACAAAATAGTTCAATCCTCAAACAAACAAATTTATTTCCAACAAGCAGTTGAATTTTCATCCAATAAGAATGAATTCTCAACAAAGGAGATTAATTTTCCACCAAAAAGACAAATTTCAACAAAATACATGAATTTTCAACTAGAAAATATCATTAGATATGTAAATAATACGCAAAATTAATACAGTTTTTTTATTTTGAATTAGTGAGTGTTGAATATTATTGTTATATACAGGATTAATAAAACCGGGGTTTCAACATATTGTCAATAAACTTGAAAATAATACAATAATTGCTAGTTTAGGTTAGAATTGTTGCAAATCAAGGTATCCTTAGTGGAAACCAGATTTAGAGCAAGCCTCACCAAAGCCCCACAAACGAAATTTTTAATATCATTCGTGTCTAGATGTCATCTAATCATTTTTTAGTCGGATCAACGATAATTTAATTTTAAATAATTAAAGATGCCCCTATCTTGAAGCCCCATCAATGCCCGATTATAATTTAACATTTCTAATTCAAAATAGAAATACTGTTTAGGGCTTTCTCAGCGCCCCTTTCTCAATGGGGCTAAGTGAGACAATTCTTTTTACACTTGTTTTTCGTTCCGCTTTTGGAATTTTGAGGGCAAAATACTGCAATCGTGAGTTTTGGCTTGGATGATAAGGAAACTGCAGCCATACTGGTAATCGGTTTTATAAAGCTGGACTTCGCAGAGGCGCGATAAACTCGATGTCACGAGTGGAAAGTAGTTGTTGACATATCGCTGCCAGGTATTGGGACACGGTAAGTGGGCGGGTTGGTTTAACCTATAAGGAATATAATGCGAGTACGCCTCCACATTCCGGCACTCAACGCATATAAAATCTTCGATATTACCTATGAATAGCAGCCGCAAGGCACGTTAGCTTATGCATGGTAAAGTGCAATTTGCATATTGTACTCATGTACAGTGCCGGCCAAAATTGTCAAACTACTAAGCAAAATCGTATTGAAAACGTGCCCTTCTTTTTTGGCCCTTCTTATTTTTTCCATGCTTTACGAAAATGAATTGAAAAATTGCAACTTCGCTCTGTTGAAGTATAAAATCTCCTATTTAAAATTAGATCAAGAACGTAATGAAATATTCACGGATTTTGGAATTATTAAAAAAATTGTGAAAGCGTGCCCAAGACAAAAATCAGTCGATTGGTGACCGCAGTCTTTCGTCTCTTGTTTACCATGCGTTAACAAAAGACAGAAGTTTGACTGCCGCTCGACGAATATTTTTCGTTTTGGACACACTCTTCCACATTTTTCATGATAATTCGTTAATTAGTAAATATTTTATTATGTTTTTGGATTTATTTCAAAGAGGAGATTTTAAGCTTTAATTTAGAAAAGTTTTTATTTCTTCTGTTCACTTCCCTGAAGCATACAGAAAAGTCGATGTTAAGAATCGAAAATTGGACTCACAATTCTGGCCGGTACTGTACTCTGTCTCAAGAAAATTTTAAATTTGAATACCAAGATATATTCGCTATGTTTATCAGTATTCCGTATACTTCCGACACCAGCTTTTCGTGCGAAGGTGACGCGTCCTTCATTATTACGTTATACGAACATCGAATATCGGTCCAAAAACGCCTCCTACACAAACCGTCACTTGGAACCGGATATTAAGTATCTGCAGAGTTTTTTGTTTTGTAAAGAAACAGAAATCAGAGATTGCAGTCCGTTCCTTCTTTTACCTAATCCAATATTTTCTATCTTCAATTTGAAAAATCCACTAAAACACTTAAAACCAACAATTTTGACACAAGTTTTCACTCTTCTCCCTTCTTTTTCACATTTTTTGAGAATCATAAACAGAAATTCATGACATTACAAAACAAGACACTTTGACAAACATTCTTTTTGATCATGCCTGTTTCAAATATTTCCTAAACGGAGGAAATAAGGAGATGTTTTACAGAAATAGGGGAATTAATCCTTTCTAATAAAATTAATGTAGGTACTAATGTTAAATTCACATTGAAACGATTCAAATTCCTAATATTTGAAATGAAAATATTGCATTTTCTACAAAATATATTAATTTTTTAACCAAGAAGATTAATATTCAATAAAAAAGACGAATTCTTAAGCACAGAGACAAATTTTAAACTGAAACGATGAATATTTCATGAAAAAACTGTAGTTTAATTTTTGAACGAAAACCCTAAATTTTAAACAAAAAATGTAATACTTGAAATTTCAACAAAATGAGATTTTTATTTTTAATAAAAATCATTTGAATTAATATAAAAAAAAATGATTAATTTTTAACTCAAAATGATGAATTTTCAACAGAAAAGTAAATGAGTTATTTCTATAAATTCAAGATAATTTACCTTAAAACTATACTCAGTATGAAAAATTACTGAGAAATAATGCGGCTGAGGAGCGACAATGTCAAAATGTTGTTTCATTAAAGTTTTTATGTCGAAAGTAACGAAAGTTTCGTTCTTTTCTATATGAAACATAATTGCCAGATAATTTTGACAATATTTCTTCATAGCCTAATTATTTCTTGATACTTTCCAATAATGAACTTAGTTTTTAGACAAATTATTTTAAATTTGTAGAAATAATTGTCAAATATGGAAAAATGCCCAATATCCCCGATAAGTATAGTTGAATATTTTAT
>CAKNXH010000192.1:0-72476 GCA_932178445.1 Andricus quercusramuli
TAGAAATCTCAACTTGATAATTTAATGTTTCTGTTGCTGTTTTGAACTTATCTATATTGAAACGAACTGTTGGCTCTGTGCGGCTTGTTTTCTTACTGATCGCTAGCCTAGATCTAAGTTTTACTATCACGAGAAAATGGTCTGAATTTAAATCTGCTCCCCTATACGATCTTATATCGAGAATGTTTGTATGATGTCTTCTGTCAATTAGAACGTGATCAATCTGATTGTGAGTGTTACCATCTGGTGATACCCAGGTGGCCTTATGTATATTTTTATGCTTGAAATATGTGCTTTTGACAACGAGGTTCTTTGAAGCTGCAAAGTTTATTATTCTAGTTCCATTATCATTACTGACGTCATGCAAACTTTCTGATCCTATTGTAGGCCTATACATCGGTTCTTTTCCAATTTTCGCGTTGAAATCTCCCAATACTATTTTTGCGTCAAAAGTTGAGAACTTGTCAAAAACCTGCTCGATTGTTTCGTAAAAGAGATCTTTAGTGTCTTCGTCTTTGTCCTCGGTGGGGCAGTGCACGTTGATTAATACCTGTTTGCTGAAAATACCCTTCAGTACAATGTATGATAACCGATCGTTAATGAATTGCATGTCGATAACCGCTTGCGAAATTCGTTTATTAATAAGAAAACCGGTCCCCAGTGTGCGCCCCTTAGCTCCCCCGAAGTGAAAAGTATAGTTATCCTTAGACATTGACCCGAAATCTCCCGGCCAGCAGGTTTCTTGAAGTGCTATTACGTCAGTTCTGTAATCATTTGCTATCTTAATGAGTTCGCTAAATCCGCCAGTATATAGACTACGCGCGTTTAGAGTTCCCACCCTTAGATCTTCAACTGTAGTTTTTTGCTTTTGCAAGTTAGCCATGGTAGTTTCAAGATAATCCGCACGTTAGGATCCTATTCCGATCGTAGGTGTGTCCACTGTCCCAGGAGTGATAACCCCCATACCTCCCTAGGTCTAAGTATGGGAGCTTTCCGACCCTGACAAGGACCATGTCAACTTGTCGTCAGACACATTACAGTTTCATCCTCGTATCCTAACGTCCCCCTGCAAGGCAGCGCGCCTATACTGGCATCAGTACCCCTTTGGCCCTATACAGGCGAATCATTCCACACATCCCTTGCGGGCAGTGTCATCGCTGCGGTGTCCAATGGGTAGCAGGATTTTTCCCTTACAAGATTTTTAGTTTTGGTTCGGGTAGTGTTTCTAGGTGGATACACGCTGCACCTCGGCCTGCCAGGACCCACTCATTGCGTATGAACGTGAATGGGTGGGTCCTCCCAAGCCATGGTCATCGTGTTTTCTACCAGTGCTAGGCCAACATCTTAGGCTGGGCTCACCACACCCACGACTGGTTCCTATCGGCTGTCCGCGGCTGCTTATTCTTGTATTCGCAGCTAACCTGAGGGGCTGTTTAGCCTAACGGGCCGTTCCTCTATCCGCAACCCGAGGACGCGCTGCGTAGTGGTAACAGGAACCCACCGAGCAGTCCGAGAGGAACATACAATTCAAAAAACAACTTTTCTTTTGAAAATACAAACTCCAATTGGACAGACCCAGACATGAGTGGGCTGAAAAACTGACATGACTTTGATTTCTGACAAAAATTCAACACGATATTTGATTTAGTTTAGAAATAAGATACTAACAAACATGATAAGTTTCTTACTAGCAGTAAAATTCTCAATATTAATGTTTCAGGATGGCCTCTAAAAACAAAAACAAGTTTCTGGTCATATCGCGGTTACCAAAAATATGGTGACAGTAATAAATAATACAAAAATCTATAATAATAAATAATAAGTATGATCAATTGAAAAATAATGATAAATATATTTTTTATCATTTGAAGATTCTTTGCTTGGATTTTATGAAATATGCAAGCATCTCCATACATTAAAAAAGTAACGGAAAATTTTATGAAATTTCCGTTACTTTTACATAAGTTAAGCGATTTCTGAAGACTTAACGGTTTTTTTTCTTTGGATTTTTCTGTTGATTACCAAAAATCTTCGCGTTTCGTTCAACAGTCTTTAGGAAAAACATAAATAAAAATACAAATTTTTAAATGAAAGTTCTTGTAAATTCTCGTACATTCGACAAGTTACCGGTAAGTTTTGTTCGAATTGTTCGCAGTATCCGCTGGAAATTGGAAAAGGCCGGAAAAATAAAAACATCTATACTGGCCTAATCCAACTTGTTACCAACCCACATAATAGTTAATATCTAGTTACCGGAAAAAATAAAATCATCCCTATAATACATATAGTCATAGGTGATAAAGAATACTTCTATGCATCGAATTAAGTTATATAAATCTTCCAAACATTCGTGAACCTCACCGAGCAATATTTCCTAAATAGCAGACATTTTCTTGTTGAACCAACCTCATGGTCCTAACATCTCAATGCAATATTCTGTACCTTGCATGGAAAATCTCAGGAAATCTTTACGTTATTTCTTGTACTATCTGGACAAAAACTTCTGAAGTGATTGCGTGAAGCAGTCAGAAGAAATCCGCCTGATTTGTGGAAAAGTGGAAACTGGTTGCTTCATCACGAAAACGCACGCCCATTCATATCATATCATTGAATTGGATATCATCGTCATATACCAGAATTAAATCTTTCTTTTGCTACACCACAAGTTTGGGTACTTTCCGGACAGACTTCGTATGGTGAAATATACTTTGGCCCATGTCGCAATTACAATTTAAAGCTTTCTTATTTAACATTTTTTATATAAACCTGAAAGAAGTTGAAAATTTTAATTTAGTACGTAAAAAAGGTTCAATCGAATGTTTAATGTTGTTCATTCTAAACTGAAACTCAGGGGCCGCAAATTTTATTTTGCAGGTTAAAATTTTTCGAGATCACTTTCTCAACGGAAACAAAAATCTTATTATTTACATGAATAAAAATGGAAACTTGGCAAAATAAAATTGCTTTTGCTGATACATGTAGTAAAGGAACCAAATATCTAGGACGTATTTATGGTTCGAGGTCAAAGATAAAAATCTTTCTATTTTCATGCTATTTTGGAATGCATGCTTTATTTGTATTATTTGTATTATTTCAGTAATTTATGGCAATTGACTTATTTTGCCCTAGTTTTCAACGTAAATAATAAAGGTGGTGCGCCAATTTGCCGAGGAAACTTCTAAACCTTAATGGTAGTAGATTCGTCCACGGTAATTGATGTGTTTATACTATAAACTTTTTTTCAAAACTGGAAATGAGAACAAAACCATACGAAACAAAATGATAAAAAAAAATTAAGAGTATAAAATCTAGGATTCTATTCCGAGCCAGTGCACATTCGTACCAAATATGCAAAAGTTTCAAATTGTATTACGTGAAAAGGCAGATTCGAGAAAAGACAAAATAAGGTAAAAACGCAATTAATATATTTGAACATGCTCGTCAGTACCAGAAAGTGGAATTTAGTTACATTAGGTATTTTATTTTGCTTAAATTCGGTAGCTGTTATCCAGAAACAAAAAAAATGGTTAAACCATTTAATAAAGTCCGCAAAATCTGAGGTTGCTCAGGTTCTAATACTTTTGGATCAAGAAACGAACGATAACAATTTTGAAATCGACAGAATTCTTCGGAGGTTGCCACGAAACTTTCCAAGATGGGAAGTTAGTTTTCAAAAAGCAACAGGCAAGAAAGCCGAAGATTTGAATATAATACCGTCCTTCAAGGATCTCCGAACCACGACGCTTGTCATAACTATCTGCTTGTCAATGAATAGTTGCCATCTTTCAAAACTGAGAAGGCCTATCGATTTTCTAGACGGACTCTCACAATCTAGGAGCCGACCGAAATGCCTAATAATTCTTAATCAAGAAAGTAAAGATTTCGCGTTCGAAAAATTACTGCGCTACATGTGGTCGAGAAAATTTCTAGATTTAACCCTCGTGGACTTGGGTAAAGAAGAACCAGCAAAGAAAAGTCACTTTCTCAACTCTCGTGAAGAAATGATTACCATCCATAGATTCAATCCATTTAGTCAAATCTACAGTACTGAAAAATACACACCAACCACAAGATGGTTCCCAGAAAAAACTGACAACTTACATGGCAATCCGATGAAAATCGGCTTATATCATTATCCTCCTCTGGTTACTATGAAACGCCACTGCACAGAAAATTCAGTATGTGCTACTGGTCGTGATATGAGCATAACGAAGGCTTTTTCACAATCCATGAACTTCAAGATTAACTGGGTCTTGTCAAACGTGCCGCTCTGGGGAACTACCAGTTGTGTCAAAAACGAAAGTGACGGTCTTGTTCGCAGTTCAATATACGATGAAATTCAGTTTCTCGCTGTTGAAGACGCACAGATGCCCACATGTGATCAACACTTTTATGAATGGAGTGGCTGCTTAACCCAAACTCACATTGTTTTGTTGGTACCAAACATTCTTCAAGGATCAGCCAAGTTTTCAGTTGTGTGGAACTTTTTTGACGCGCTAATTGTAGTCAGCATCTTTATTTTAATTTGGATTATGACCCGAGTCTTGGCCTTCGATAGTCGCAACTGGCAAACACACTACTTAACACAAATCGCTCTTGGATTAGCAGCTCCACGTGAACCTATAAGGTTGGCTGAAAGAATCCTCTTCTGCTGTATTTTACTTTGTTCTATGTTTTCATCATCGTTTATTTATACGACGTTCACTAACACTATTCTGCAAAAGCAGAAAATTCATTTTGATTCACTGCAGGATGTTATTTCGTCCGAACTCACACCCATTATACCGGATATTGCATTTTTTTACGTGTACGAATTCGCTGAAGGAATAACGCGTTTGTTATTAGAGAAAACACTTCGACGCAATATCACGTTCGCCGATTGTATAGATCAAATGATTCACGATAGAAATATAGCGTGCTTTGTACCAGAAGAGAACGCCCTGTTAGCAGTACGAACTAACAGAAATTCTTGTGGCCAATCTCTTATGAAGATTATGAATGACAAATTGCAAACGCTTGTAAAATGTTGGGCAATGCAAGCTGGTTCTCCTTTTGTGCGGCGCTTTGACAACTTAACATTGCGAATCTCAGAGTTTGGGCTTATCAGTAAGTGGTCGCAAATACCAATCAACGTATCAAGAGGTACATCTAGTGCAAACTGCAGTGTGCAATCTGAAAGTATTGAAGATATCCAACTGCGTAGGCAAATAATTGTTCTTCTCGTTTTCGGATATTTGCTAGCAATTCTTGTATTCGGGTGTGAAATTATAATCGCGCATGTCAAGGGGAGAATTAATTCTCTATCTGTGGCAAAGCCAATTTAAGCCGGAAGGCTAACAGGTGGGAGCAACTCAACAGTGAACAAGATTACTGTATAGTTGAGAAAGCTATTTGCAGGAAGAGGATCAACCAAAGAGAAACAGAATAATCAGAAAACGGGATAAGATGACACTGCAAAAAATGTTTTTGCTGTCCTAGCTAGAAGGTTAGCTGGATTTTGTCTTCTAAGAAAATATAGCTGTGTTACCTAAATATCAAGCTGTTTTAGATAAATGCTTTAGATACATTTTTCTCTCTGAAAAATTCATGAATGGCAAAATTTAGCTAAAACAGTCAGATATTCAGGTACATAGCTATATTTTCTTAGGAGACGAAATCCACCTAAGCCATTTCTCTCAGTGTAGAAATATCCCCCTCCTATGCAAAAGCTCTAGTAATCATTCTCAGTAATGATAATCAATAGTTCTCTACTAATTCATATAATGTAATTGAATAATTCAATAATAATACATGTTAAATAATACAGCATATTAGTGCAATTGTTCAAAAATTTCATTTTCTAACCAAACGTTACCTACTTACTTATTACCTTATTACGGAAACGTAAATGTTAGCATTAAAATACATGATATTGTATTTTTCAAACTACTGTTTCACGTTGTAACGTTGTCACAAATATTAGTTCGGTTATTATATTACATAGATAATTATGTATATGTATAATTGTATATATTATTTATATTAGTATATAAGAATTAGTAAAATTTGTCTATGAATTAGTAGAAAACTACTGTAAATAGTAGAAACTTTTACTAATACAATTAATAAACGATTGTGGGCTATTACAATCAGCAGTTTTTTTACTCATACTTAGAATTAAACATGTAGTAATATTCAAAATTTTCGAGTCATAAGAAAACATTTGTAAGTATATATTAATTATCAGTCAAAATGAGTCAAATCAGGTAGCATACGGCTACAATATAGGGTTTCGCAGACATTTTGAATATATCATCAAAATTAATCAATTTGTATATTTTTATTTAATATGAAATTCCTAGTGATTGAAAAAGTGGATGATAAACCTAATTATAAACAAAATACATCTTGAATTTGTATTTAAATGTCATCAGTATTCTTAAACGGGTTGGCGGAACAAATTTTTCCCAAGTGTGGAGTTACGGAATCAGGATGGGGGGGGGGGGGGGGAAGTTGTGATAGAATTTATTTTGCTGTTTATTATATATGCGTAAGTTATTTCATTTATAAGCTAATATTATATTAAATAAATATACGTAAATCGTTACTACTTTTATTTTAATGTAGCAAATGTGCTATTTCACAGCTGATTTTTATATTCTCATCCTAATGAGAAGGTACTGGTTTTCTGTAAAATTTGACTTGTCGGGTTTCATCAAATCTCCACGTTTTGAGACCGCATGAGTCAGAAAAAATGATTTTTACGAAGTTGTCTGTATGTCTGTCTGTTTATAGTCTGTCTATAGTCCGTAGGCACGATTACTTTCGAAAAAATGATTGGATTAAGCTTTGGTACACATTTTCAAGGTCAAAAGAAAAGGAAAAGTTCGTTAGCCAGCTATTTTGGAAGAATATTCAAAAAGTTAGAGCATTACAAAAATTTCGAGAACATTTATTCAGGATTCAAATGTTCTATGTACGGACATTTGTAGTAATCGGAAAGTCGAACAATTTATCCTTACGATTTGTTTCGATAAAAAGAAAATTGTCAGAGCCATAGCATTTTCAATATTCAAAAAAAGCAAACGAAAATGTTAAGCCAAACAACGCATTATATGAAAAAAGTCGAGAGAAGAAAAACGTTGCCTCTTGAAAGCCCGGCAACATTAACATAACAACTTTTTGAATTTTCTTGAAAAATCGAAAATTTAAATTTTGATCACACAAAGAATAATAGACAAAAATTGTGCACACAAGAAAGATCTACAAATTCGCTATGAATGACTTTTTATTTGACGCGTAGTTTTTGTTTTTTGCGTAAAATACAACATTAAGAATACAAAAATCCAATTTTTGGACAAACGGCACAAGCTACGAAAAAAATAAATCGACAAAAGTTGTTTAACCAAAATTGAGCTACAAATCGGTTATCAATCATTTTTTGATAAGACGCGCCGTTTTTGTTTTAATCGTGAAAAAAGACATTTCAAATGGACAAATTAAATTTTTGGTAGAAAGACACAAGGTACAATAACAATTTTAATAACAAAATTGTTTTAAAATCAGATCTGAACATTTTCTTTTAACCTTTTTTTCTCACGAGACACGCGATGAGAGTGTGTTCGTTAAAGCCGAAGGAGCTTTAACAAAAGAGAATTCTCAATCCCTAAATTCCAGTTGTCGATGGTTCGACCTCCAATTTTAATAGTCCTATGCAAAAATGCGGGCAGATTTTTAAAAATAAAATTGTTAATAATGTTAACTCTGTTGTTCTGCAAAAAGTCTTGGGTGTAGGATGCTCTAAAAGTGTTAGTTTCAAATAATGATTAGATCAATTCATTGACGCAAAAGATTTGACAATAACAAAAATTTCGTTGATTCCACCAAATAAGTGAAATAATATTTGTTTTCAATTAATGTAATAAATAAATGTTGTTTATTATAAAAAAAACTGTAAGATGCTCTTCAGGACCATGCATTTCCTATAATTGGGAAAATTTCCCAAATGTTGTAGGAATTTCTCATTCCCAAATAAGTATGTGGATTTTCCGAAACCGATCGCGATAATTCCTTTCAAAAAGGAAATTTTCCAAAGTATTGGGGAAATTTCCAACTTTTTTAGGAAAATAACCCTTTCGACCCAAATTTGGAAATTTTACCCCCAAAATTAGTGGGAAAATTTCCGAAATATTATACAGTGTATATTATTGTATATTCAAATACAGCACAATTCCCCTTACGCACAAACTCAAAGCTCGCACATGCACATAAATACACATAATGGATAGCTGACTGATGATGTGACTTCCAAGGTTTTCTAGTTCATCAGGGTTTACCTCTTCCTATATTGTAGTTCGTCGATAGTAATTACAATGTCCACATTTCAACTTAATACTTTAAACTAAATACTCTCCTGAGAAAATCTCTTGAATGAATATGAGACTGGTGGAAAAAATTGCAAGATATAGAAATGCCTTCTGAATTCCCAGGTGTGGAATTCTGGCTGAAAAATAAGATGGAAATATGATTCAAAGGTTTTATTAACAATATCCATATTGCTTTAAATGACGTTAAAATATGTTTAAAATGGGATTAGTCAATTTGGTCGTTACAGTGGATTTCTGATTTGGAGATGATACAGAAAAAACTAACAGAATTAAAAGAACGACTATGATGATAATTTAGATAAAATTGTATATCAGCGCCTCCATTACATATGAGTCTATTTGCTGAAAGCGCCGTGTCTAAGGCTATGCGCTGTATAAAAACATAGGGCATATCTCATAAACGGCGCTGTCAGCACCAAGACTCATATTAAATGGAGGCGTCGATATATATATTTTCTTAGAAAAATCAAATAGTAAAGACGAATGTTTAAACATAATTCATCTTATATTTGAACAGAGCGAGTAATATTTTACTTCTTGCTTTTTCCCAAATTGAAGTATCCTCTGGAAGGAAAAATATTCCAAGACACAGATGAAACAAAACCGAATGCGAAGAAGCAGCTGTTAGCTCTTCCAAAAGTTGACTTTAAGAAGTTATTCCGAAAGTGGGAGGATCACTGGAAGAAGTTTGTGGCTTTCAAAGAGGAGTACTTTGAAACTTTGAAGGGGATATCATCGTTATTGACCAGAATTAACTCTTTCTCTTGCTACACCATAAGGTTGGTTACTTTCCGGACAGACTTCGTATGGTGAAATATACTTTGACCCATGTCGCAATTACAATTTAAAGCTTTTTCATATAAAATGTTGTATATAAAACCTGAAAGAAGTTGAGAATTTTTATTTATTACGTAAAAAAGGTTGAATTGAATGTTTATTGTCATTTATTCTAAACTGAAAGCCAGGGGCCGCAACTTATATTTTGCAGGGTAGAAATTTTCGAGATCACTCTCTCATCGAAGATAAAAATCTTTCTATTTTCATGCTATTTTGGAATGCATGCTTCATTCGTATTATTTTTATTATTTCAGTAATTTATGGAAATTTATGGCAAATAATCGGTCATTTATTGTAGCGCATCACTCAGAGTTGGTCCAGTCTGCCAATATTCTTTCAACACAATCAAATGATTGCTCGAAAATCAATTGTTTCCGGGCACAAAATGTGAGCTCATAAATGTATAATTTTCATTATTCACCTCTGACGTCGCCATGCTCGAAAAGCACCACTTTAGCCTCTTTTCGCAGACATATATTTACAGGCTCGGAACATATATTTGCTGTTTTCATACTATTGATTTTTTTCGCATGATCTTACCTTTTTCTAAAATTATTTTGCCCTGGTTTTCAACGTCGATAATAAAGGTGGTGCGCCAATTTGCCGAGGAAACATTGAAACCTTAATGGTAGTAGGTTCCCTCACGGTAATTGATGTGTTTCAACTATGAACTTTTTTTTAAAACTGAAAACGAGGACAAAACCATACAAAACAAAGTGATGATTATATGAAGGAAAATGAAGAGTATGAAATCTGGGATCCTATTTCAAGCCAGTGCACATTCATATTTGTTGGTACTAAATATTCTTCAAGGATCATCCAAGCATGACTGCGGTAACTGTACATTTATTGCCGAACAATTTTGAGTTATGATCTACTGTTCATATTTTGTGTCGTTTTCACGAAAAATGAGGTTTTTAATCTTTAGGAATTATGTTTCTTCGATTTTAGAAATAAAAACCAATTTTTCTTTACTTTGAAGCTCAGGAACTGCATGGTCGGTGCTTTTATTGCTTTTTATTGCTTTTTATTGCTATACTAATAAGAGACACAGCAATCATGAAAATTGATGAATATTTTGAATAAATAGTATACAAGGGCATTTTACGGTATTTTTAACTACAGAAAAATATCATTTTTGCACAAATAGCCATATATTATTGATGTAAATGAAGTTTTATTGGAGTGCACTTTTTTTTATCTAAATAAGGAATTAGAAATAATGAAAAATGAGGTCAGGATGACACATACTTGTATGACTGACTAAACGTTGATACATTATCCTTCCTTCAACTGGCTGACACTAGACGGACCTATACTACTGGCGCATGACGCGTCGACTTTACTAATAAATCCAGCCATGCCGAAAAATCATCCGATTTACATATAAAACTGTTTTTCTATGAAGTTTTCGAGTAGCAGATTCCAAATACTATAATAAAAATGCAATATGGCGATGAACATTTTTTAAAAATTATCCGCTTAGTATAAAACTCATTTTCTCGTGGTCTTATAAGTCACCGTTTCCAAACAGTTTATTTGAAATATGAATAGACATTTCAGAAAATTTTCATTTTTTAATGTTGTTCATCATTTTGGATTCCCTATTTGTGTTTTGAATTTTTGATACAGCATTTATATGAATTTAAAGGAAGTAGTCACTTCGAGTTAGTCTAATCTGTCAGCAGTCTGTCATCGCGATCAACTGATCGCTTGATGGTCAACTTTTGTGATTCCAAAATGTTAGATCATAGATGTATAAAGGACTCCGCACCAATTGTACAGTAAATGGCTTTTTGTGAAAAATTCGAAATCTCATCTTATTTTGTATTTTCGAACATGCAAAGCAAAAATTTGAAAGAAAAAGGTCAGAAAAATGGACAGTTTTTAGACAAACACTTGTCAAAGTTGCAATTTTTACATTATATTAATAGAAAAAAGGCATAATTTAGTGAAATTTTTTTTTCTCATAACCTTTTTGATAAATTTGGCTAAAAGTTTCACATTTTGCCGATCAGAATTAACGATACAAAAGCTTCATACTCATGAAGTAGAAAGATTAACGATTTTGTGGGTATACAGCATGTCTTGGGGGTGTTTGTATACCTTAAATGTCCAAGAATGGAAAACATTATTTCTTATGTTAGTAACTAAAATCACTACAGATTTTTTATTTAACTGCTACGGTATGAAATAACTTTCAAATAACTAGAGGATGCGTGAATGGCAAGAATATGTCTTTGAATTAGTTTTAAGGGATGTTTTCACATCCTAAATTAACGGAAACACAATAAATTATCTGATTTAAATATTAGGGTAGGTTTACTTATTAGGATATATCTCTGAATTTACTTCAAGGGTTGTTTTATTATCCCTGGAACAGTGAATGTGGAATATCGACATTTCTTAATAACTAAAATTACACAAGGTTTTCTGAATAATCTATAAGGATAGGAAATCATATTAAAGTAAGTAGGGAATGTGTAAACGACAAGGATACGTCTTCGATTTTTTCAAAAGGGTTTTTTAATCATCCCTCAATTATAGAAGCAGAGAAATTAAAATTTCGTAAGGAATAAATCACCAAAGATTTTTTGTATTAATAGTCAGGCCTACAAAATCACTTTAAAACATACACAGAAAGCGTCTTTTAGTAGGATTTGCATTAGAATTGATTTTTAGGGTAGTTTATTCATCTCTTAATTACTGAAACACGGAAATCGATATTTTATACGGGAAAAAGTACCAGAGATTTTTTTATCAATACATTGGCCAACAAAATGACTTTAAAACATACACAGAAAGCGTTTCTTTTCAAGATCAGCGTTTGAATTTATTATCAGGGTAGTTCAAACATCCCTTAAAATAAATTCAAAGACATATTTTTGATATACACGCTTCCTCGATTCATTTCAAAGTGATTTTATACCGTAGCAGTTGAAAAAAAAATCTCTAGTGATTTTAGTTACTAAGAAATGATGAGTTCCCTACTTGGATGTTTAAGGTATGAAAACAACCCAAAACATCCTATATACCAAAAAAATCTTCAATCTTGCTAGTTCGTGGGTATGGACCTTTTGTTTCGGTAAGTCTGATTGTCAAAATGTGAAACTTTTAGCCAAATCTATCAAAGATGTTTTGAGAAAAAAAAAACATTTCACTAAAATAAGCATTTTTCTATTTACCATAAATACATGTAAAAATTGAAACTTTGACAAGTGTTTGCCATTTACAAAAAGCCATTCACTGTACATTTAGTGTAGGGTTCTTTTACTATTTACCTCTGACGAAAAGGATTAAAAATATACAAAACAATTGTAGATGCAGTAGACTCAAAACTGTTTTTCCTTTCTTCGACCGTTTTAATTTTCAAGAAGTATTTCAGCTGATTTCAGCAAATATGTTCGGTCTTACGGTCAATTATAATTTTTTTTTTTTTCGTACCTTTGGGAGTGCATAAGCTTTTGCCACAACAATACTATGGGTCTTCAATCTATATGCAACCGATTCATTAATATATCTTTTATTTTCCCATCTGGAAACAATATCATTGCATTTATTTTCAGCGGTTGGAACTAAATTAGTTTTTACGTTTTTGTATAAATTATTAGTTTTTAAAATGTTTTCTATAGTGAAAATATAATCATTCATCATTCATTTTATAATTTTATAATTGACCGTAAGACCGAACATATTTGCTGAAATCAGCTGAAATACTTCTTGAAAAGGATTAAAGTCATGCATGTTTCATAAAATAACATATTATTATTCGAAGGAATCGAGATATAGGTTTCCAGCTTTTATTTTATTGATTTTTCTTCACATTATCACTAATTTGTCTTTCATTATTTTAACCTCGTTTCAACATGTATATATAAGAAAGATAGCGCACCAACTACCAATAAGGCGGAAATAATGATTTATCGAGGAAACATCAAAACCTCATTGGCAAATGATTCCTCTAGGTAATTCGTATGATTATCACATTACCTTTCGTTACAATTGAAAACGAGGGCAAAATCATACTAAAAAAGTTATAACTATCTGAAGAAAAATCAATTGCCTTCAAACCTGGAATCCTGCTTCAAGCCAGTGCATGCTCATACCAAGCATACAAAAGTTGCGAATTATATTTTGTGAAAAAGAAGAATTGAGAAAAAAAAATTAAAGTAAAAAGTTCAATTCATATACTTGGCAATGCTCACCAGTATCAGGAACTGGAGTTCAGTTATTTTGGGTATTTTATTCTCCTTCAATATATTTCTTCAATAATATAGCAAAGTTCACGTTTTGGACAAATTTTGATAATTTTTTCGGTAAAGCCCAAGGGGGTCCTCCATATATTACGTAACGCTTTTTTGGACGATTTTCGAACCCTCCTTCTCTCCTTATAACGCTACCGTGTCAATAGACAACAACCCCCCTCCTCCAAATCATTTGTTATGTAACTTTTCGACTTTTCATTATAAATACAACGTTTCCTATATATGTTTCGTTTACAGAAATTCAAGAAATGTTAATAATTATAATTTTGCATTTTTCAACTATTTTGAAGTGGCCTAAGAACTAGGTTCAAAAAATTTTTCAGGTTTAAAAATATAGTTGTGTTTTCTTACTTTCAAACACAACTAATTTTATGAAAAATACTTTGAGAAATGACTTCAGTGAATTCTATCAAATGTCGACATGTTGAGTTCCCTTGAGCCAAAAAGAATAGTTTTTACGTTGGTGTCTATCGTTGTCTGTATACCGGATAACTTTTGAAAGACTACTCGGATTGGATTGAGCATTGGCACACTCCTTAAGGATGTTAAAAGAAAGGACAAGTTCGTTAGCCAGCCATTGCGGATAAAAGTTCAAAAAGGTAGGGCATTTAACAAATTTTTGAGAACATTTTTTTAAAATGAAAATTCTATGTACGGCAATTTGTAGTACTTGGTAAGTCAAACAATTTATCTTTACGACTTTTTGCGATAGAAATGAAATGATCAGAGTTATAGCATTTTCTAAATTAAAAAAAAAACAAAAACGAAAATGAAAATTTTAGCAAAACAACGCACGATATGAAAAACTCAGAAAATGAAAAACGTTGTTTTCTGGAAGCCCTACGAGGTTATCATAACAACTTTTTGAATTTTCTTTAAAAATCGTAAACTTACATTTTGACCCCACAAACATAATAAAAAAATTCCATTTCGCGTTCAACCCACTCAAGATATGAAAAAGATGAAGAAACGAAAAATTTGTATAAAAAAAAATCTACAAATTTGTTGTCAATCATTTTTTTATAGGATGCGCAGTTCTTGTTTCAATCGTAAAAAATAACATTAACAATAGATAAAATAGTTAAATTATTGAAAAAGGTGGCACGAAAACAATTTATTAACATATGTTATTCACTCAATAAATATCTAAAAATTTGTCATATATCAGATTTCGATAGGAGGCTTTTTTTGTTTAAATCGTAAAAAATAACATGAATGTAAACAAATTAATTTGTTCGAAAAACGACACAAAGTTCAATAAAATATTAATTAACAATTGTTTTTCTATAGGATTTATTATGAAAACAAGGCAGTGAAATCACGTCTGTTTCAATATCAATACATATTGTGAATTAAAATAATATACATTTATTGAAGTGATGAATTTTCTAGAGTAGCTGAGAATTAAAATTAGTGCAAAATAAGGAATTAATATTAAGGTAATCATGAAGAATAAAATTTGTACATTATTTTGCAATATCTGAATAAGCAGCCCCAGACCGGAGTACAGAAATAAATATTATATTCATTTCATATGATAGAGTTGAACTTAATTTAGAAAAGTTCGTACTTTGGACAAAATCGAGTGAAAAGCACGAGATGCGTGATGAGAATGTGTTCGTTAAAGCCGAAAGAGCTTTAACCAGAGACAAGTCACAATCACAAAATTATATTTGTCGATGCTTGACCTTTCATTTTAAAAGGTCTGCGCACAAATGTTGAATAAATACAAAGACCGTGCGCGTAGCGCGAGGTAACTACATTATCGAGCGCGAAGCGCGAGATAAGTATATAATCGAAATTGAAGCGAGAGATCCAACAGACACGCGCCCTAGGTGCGCTAAAACTTGATTATATATTAATTATTAGTTGTTATTTTGGGATAGTCTACATTTTTACTTCCGATTCTCCTGTCGAGGAAAAGTAATATCGAATGAATTGAAATTTGAAAATTTGAGTAAAGCGTATGCGAAATCACAGGAAAATATGCCTACATCTAATTTTCATTTTTACACAGTCTATAAATATTTACAACATGTTTTCGACTCTAATCCAGTGTGAGAAAAGACAAGAATCTAACTCAATTTTCATTAGAATGCTGTCCATTGAAAACTTGGCAGAAGAAGATTAGACGCAGAAATATTACTGGTCTGTGTTATTTTTTTGTAATAATAAGAGACATAGTAATCGCCAAAATGTATGAATATTTTAAATAAATATTGCACAAGGACATTATTGTGTCTTGTGTCAGCCGGCTAACACAAGACTGACCTATACTACTCATGACAAGTCGACTTGACTTTTCAATTTCCCTCCTTATAACCCCTACCAAATGGCTGGCTATATATCTGTCTGTACTACTGCCCTTGCGATCTCAAAAACTCATCCGATTTACGTAAAAAACTCTCTTCCTAGCGAGTTTTTGCGTAATAGATTCCAAATGCAACAATAAAAATTCAATGTATCAAGAAACCTTTTTTGAAAATTACTCGATTTGCATAAAACTCATTTTATGGTGGGTTTCTAAGTCACAGTTTCCAAATAGTGTAATTGAAGTATGAAGAGAAATGGAAGGAAATTTTTACTTTTTAATGTTGAGGGTCATTTTGGATCTCCTATTTGTATTTTGAATTTCTGACGCAATATTTGGAATTCGTGACTCAAAAATCCCACGGACTGTGGATTTGCTGAATATCGGATAATTTATAACAATTTTTATCTGAATAATGAATTATAAGTACTGAAAACGGTGAAAAAACCAGTTCTCGTTAGATCACTGAAGTTAAACAGTGTTGGGCGCGGTTAATACTTGAATGGGTGACCGTTCGGGAATACCATACTGCGTGCTGTTGGCTCATCGTGGGTGTGGTGATCCCACACTTGCAGTTATTTACTACAAGAAACTATCACTCTAGAAACACTACCCAAATCGGGTAGTGTCACGCCTACCCCGAAAGGGAATTGGCTTAATGGTATACAAGCTTGAGAAAGAAGTTTTTCTCAATACTTATATGGGGCATTATTTCTGAACTGCCCCAACTTTAAAAGTCATGTCTTCCGATTAACTTGAAAATTTCCGAGTTTGTTTGCCAGGCTTAAACATCAATGAAGTGTAGTATTATTGGATGGCAATTTATGGGGGAGGGGGGAATGTTGCCATTTGGACAAATATTTACCGAGGGGGACGAAGTGAAATTTAAAAAAAATTTCCCATTCACTGTGACTAAACTCTGACGCTCATTTCTCCTTCCAAATTGTTAAATATTCAACGATCTCCACTACTGATAAATATGAGGTCTGTCCGGGAAAAACCCGACCTTGTGCTCTCAGTTTGTACCTAGGTGTGCTATTGTTAGAAACATGCATTTTTCATTTAGGGGAAACCTTTGTGAAGCCCCCTACTACGTGGCATAGCTTTGTCAATCTCCAGTTGACCAGCGTACGCAGTTGCGTAGGCGTCTAAACACATGCGCGTCGCATTTTCCTATGACGGAACGTACCGAACAAAGAGTGTGCATTAGATTTGACCAAAAACTAGACCAGTCGTTTTTGGTAACCATCATCATGATTCGGAAAGTATATGGTGACGAGTCTGTTAGTCATACTCAAATTAGGGAGTGGTTTAGGCGAATCAAATGTGGTCAATGGTTATACTGCAGTGGAAAGTAACCCTTGATCTGACAGGCCCGCAACGGCCAAATCAAGGCAATGCTCACTGTTTTCTTCGACCAGGAACTGTTTTTTCTTCTTCTTCATATAGGAATCTATGTTGATTCTTTCTTCTTTCCGCATAAAATTTTAGTTTCTTCTAATTTTTAACTAACCACACAGAGTATGTTCCTGTTGGTTTTGTTCGAGTAGTTGCTAGTATCCGCTCATCATCATTTTTATGTTCAAGATTTTAGGACATTACATAGATGTAAAAATAAATACATAGAAAGAAACTACGTCGAAAATGCTGTGTGGTTATTTAATAATTGGAAGAAACTACGCTTATATGTGAAAAGAAGAAAGAATCAACGTAGATTCCTATATCGTCGTCTGAATCAAGGTTTGTTACCAACCCACATAATAGGTAATATACAACCGAATAATGTATCAATTTTTTTACTATGAATTTTCATAAACAGCGATGCACACTACGAAAAATATTTTTTGCAACACATGCATGTACGGAAAATTGCAGATTCCTCTACTGTGAGAGTAGCGTGCGGGAATGTAACATTCCCGCACTTGTGTGGGAATATTCCCGCACTGAATCATTTACGAGCGTTTATCTTTAGTTCGAGAATTAATATTAACACGGCATGTGAAACAATTACGCGGCGTTTCCTGGGCAACTCAACTGATCACATTTGTTTTCATGACGCTCATAAAAAGCTGTCAAACATCCGACCAGTCGATATGAATATAGGTGCACCCTCAACACTGTGAACACGTTACTCAATGTTTTTTTGTTTTTTTTTTTAAGTTTAAGTTTAATGTAATAACATTGTGACTCAATATTTGGTGGTTTTCTCTTAGTCAGGGGGCTTCACCCCCAGAATCCCCCCCCCAGGGGCTTCACCCCCTGCACCCCAACCAGGGCTGCGCCCTAGACCCCCCGCCCCCCGCGCCAACGACCTCCATATCGTATTTTTCATTGCATTTTCATGCATTTTTTGCAAAAAATATCGTGTGTAACATGTGCTGGAAGACATTCCACTTCATGCACTTGTAACACAGTGTACTATTAAGACACGGAGAAAATAAAATAGAATGCGAAGAAGCAGCTCTTAGCTATTCCGAAATTCGACTTTAAGAAGTGCTTCCGAAAGTGGGAGGTTCACTGGAGGAAATGAGTTGATTCTAAACAGGTGTACTTTGAAACTTTAAAGGGAATATATACTTTGACTCGTGCCACAATCATAATTTAGAGCTTTTTCATTTAACATTTTTTATTTGAAACCTGAAACGTGGAAAAAGTGAAAAAGTTGAATTAATGGTTTCAAATTTTGTTCAGTTCTAAACTGGAAGTCAGCGGCAGCAACTTATATATTCCACGGTCAAATTTTTCGAGACCTTTCCTTCCACGGGAAGGAAATTCTCAATATATAAATAAACAAAAATGAAAACTTGAAAAAATAATATTTCTGTTACTGATTGATCGAGCAAGGGAACCAAATGTTGAAGACGCATCTGTTGCCCGCGGTCGAAGATAAAATTCTTTTTATTTTTACGCTATTTTCGACATGCATAGTTTATATTTATAATTTAGAAGCCTAATTTATTGAGATTCATTTATTAAAGCATCCAACCAATTTCAAAATTTTTGGAAAATTAAGATAAATTTGTAAATCAACATAAAATTTATGAAATATTGAAATTTAAAGTATCAGACCATTGCCGAAAATTTTCGGAAATTTATCGTAATTTATTATTATTTATATATCATTCATGCTAACTCATAATTTCGAGTTGGTCCAATCTATCGATAATCTGTTAACGCGATCAACGGATCGCTTGACAACCAATTTTTGTAGCCCAAATGTGAGCTCATAAATATATAATTTTCATTATTCTCCTCTGATGTCACACTTTTCCTCCCTCTGACGTCCCCATGCTCGAAAATAACTACTTTAACCTTGTTTTACAGGTATCGTTTTACAGGCTTGCAATATAGATTTCCATCTTTTAGACTATTCTACCTTGAGGGAGGACAAAATCATTTAAAACAAAGTGCAGATTATGTCAAGAAAAATCGATAGTATTATACCATTGTTAAGTCATATCCTTATCGGCATAAGCGTGACTCATTCGGCGAGGAAACCACAGTGGTAACAGGTTTTCACGGTATTAGATGTTTTCATACTGTAATCTATATTATATCGAGAAAAATCAGTTGTATAAAAACTAGGATCCTATTCCGAGCCAGTGCACACCATATTACCTTTCGTTTGCAATTGAAAACAAGGGCAAAATCATAACAAATAAATTGATGACAACCTAAAGAAAAATTAATTAGCCAGTGCACGGTCATACCTAACGTGCAAAACTTACAAATGGCATTTCGTGAAAAGGCAGATTCGAGAAAAAACAAATTAAAGTGAAAAACGCAATTGATATAATTGAACATGCTCGTCAGTACCAGAAAGTGGAATTTAGTTACTTTATGTATTTTATTTTGCTTCAATTCTGTCATTGTTACCAAGAAATCTACAAAATGGTTAAACCATTTAATAAAGTCCGCAAAATCTGAGGTTGTTCAGGTTCTAATACTTTTGGATCAAGAAACGAACGATAAAAATTTTGAAATCGACAGAATTCTTCGGAGGTTGCCACGAAACTTTCCAAGATGGAAAGTTAGTTTTCAAAAAGCAACAGGCAAGAAAGCCGAAGAATTGAATATAATACCGTCCTTCAAGGATCTCCAAACCACGACGCTTGTCATAATTATGTGCTTGTCGATGAATAGTTGTCATCTTTCGGAACTGAGAAGGCCTATCGATTTTCTAGACAGACTCTCACAATCTAGGAGTCGACCAAAGTGTCTAATGATTCTTAATCAAGAAAGTAAAGATTTCACGTTCCAACAATTACTGCGGCACATGTGGTCGAGAAAATTTCTAGATGTTACTCTCGTGGACTTGGGTAAGCAAGAACCAGCAAAGAAAAGTCACTATCTCAACTCTCGTGAAGAAATGATTACCATTCATAGATTCAATCCATTTAGTCAAATCTACAGTACTGAAAACTTTACACCAACTACAAGATGGTTTCCAGAAAAAACTGACAACTTACATGGCAATCCGATGAAAATAGGCTTATATCATTATCCTCCTCTGGTTACTATGAAACGCAACTGCACAGAAAATTCTGTGTGTGCTACTGGTTATGATATAAGCATAACGAAGGCTTTTTCACAATCCATGAACTTCAAGATTAACTGGGTCTTGTCAAATGTATCGCTCTGGGGAATTAACAGTTGTATCAAAAACGAAACGAAAGGTCTTGTTCGTAGTTTAATATACAATGAAATTCAGTTTCTTGCTGTAGAAGACGCACAGATGCCCACATGTGATCAACACTTTATTGAATGGAGTGGCTGTTTGACCCATACAAGCATAGTTTTGTTGGTACCAAACATTCTTCAAGAATCAGCCAAGTTTTCAGTTGAGTGGAACTTCTTTAACGCGCTTATTGTAATCAGCCTCTTTATTTTAATTTGGATTACGACCCGAGTCTTGGCCTTCGATAGTCGCAACTGGCAAACACACTACTTAACACAAATCGCTCTTGGATTAGCAGCTCCACGTGAACCTATAAGGTTGGCTGAAAGAATCCTTTTCTGTTGTATTTTACTTGGTTCTATGTTTTCATCATCGTTTATTTATATGACGTTCACTAACACTATTCTGCAAAAGCAGCAAGTTCATTTTGATTCACTTCAGGATGTTATTTCGTCCGAACTCACACCCATTATACCGGATATTGCATTTTTTTACGTGTACGAATTCGCTGAAGGAATAACGCGTTTGTTATTAGAGAAAACACTTCGACGCAATATCACGTTCGTCGATTGTATAGATCAAATGCTTCACGATAGAAATATCGCGTGCTTTGTACCAGAAGAGAACGCCCTGTTAGCAGTGCGAACTAATATCAATTCTTGTGGCCAATCTATTATGAAGATTATAAATGAAAAATTGCAAACGCTTGTAAAATGTTGGGCAATGGAAGCAGGTTCTCCTTTTGTGCGGCGCTTTGATAACCTAACATTGCGAATCTCAGAGTCTGGCCTTATCAGTAAGTGGTCGCAAATACCAATCAACGTATCAAGAGGTACATCTAGTGCAAACTGCAGTGTTCAATCTGAAAGTATTGAACATATCCAACTGCGTAGGCAAATAATTGTTCTTCTTGTTTTCGGATATTTGTTAGCAATTCTTGTATTCGTGTGTGAAATTATAATCGCGCATGTTAAGAAGAGAATTAATTCTCTATCTGTGGCAAAGCCAATCTAAGCCGGAAGGCCAACAGGTGGGAGCAACTCAACAGTGAACAAGATTACTCTAATTGAGAAAGTGACTTGCAGAAATAGGATAAACCAAAGAGAAGTCGAATAATCAGAGAACGGGATAAGATTCGAAACATCGACCTTCTAGTTAAAAGAAAATCTCTACATCTGAATTCGTAGAAAACTTCTAATAGAAGTATTGCGAAGTTATTTCAAACAACAACAACTGTTAATACCATAATTGCTTTAGTAATCATATCTAGTAATAATAATTAGTAGTAGTTGTCTAGTACACTGTAAAAAAAAGTATCATTCCAAGGCTAGTTTTCGGTATTGAAACAGTCCTCCAAAAATATAGTCTCAAGTGGCTCTATTCTAATGCCACTTTATTTTGATGGCACTAAATGACGTTTTAGTACAACTCTTTTGGATCGAAACAGGACCGAAGTGAGAATCAAATTTTTTCTGTTTCAAATGTTTTCTGTTTCTCTTTAGCATGAATTTGCAAGAAATTAAAACTGATGGCTTCAAGAAAAGACGATTTGGTATTATAACAGGACGCTAAAAAAATGATGCTCAAATAAAATGGAACCATAGTTTTTACAGTGTAATGCATATAATATAATAATGCAGTGATAAAATCGAATATTTCTGTGTAGTGGTTCAATTTTTACAATTTTATTTGGTAACGAAATGGTACCCCTAATTACTGATATTACTATATTACGGAAACGTCAAAGGTAGCATTGAAATACATGATATCGTAGTTTTCAAGTTTTGGTGTTGTAATGCTGTCACAAATACAATTGAATTAGTAGACTTTGTCTATGAATTAGTAGAACACTACTAAACGGGTAGCATACGGCTACAATATATGTATGGTTTCTCAGACTGTTTGAATATAATATCTAAAATAGTTAACTTTTATATTTTTTTATTTGTTTTGAAATTCCTAGTGATTGAAAAAGATTGATAATAACCCCGATAATAAACAAAATATGTGAGAACTAGCCAGAAGTGGAATGATAAACTTACATGTCTTTGATTTTCCAAAATTTCAACCTGATATTTTATTTAGATTAAAAATAAGTCGATAAAGAATATCACGTTACGTGCAAGTCAATTCAAGTTTCCTTCAATTAGTATCCTCTATAATGTAAATATTTGAAATTATCCAGTTTTTGAACAGAGGATGTGAGACCTTCATGAAAACATCAGGACTTCCTTCACTTTGATCACTTCTACTCCAAGCCATAACACCAATCAGTTGACCATGGACAACCAAAGGACCGCCAGAATCACCATTGCCGATATATTTTTCTCTACATTCATCGAAAGTACAAATTTCCATATCTGTTATTGCACCTTGTCTTGGATAGTACCATCTACACTTTTTCTGACTGATTATGCGAACAATCATAGATCGTAATTCATTGGGATATTTGGAAACCCCTCTGAAATCAAGAAATTTTTATTTTAAAAACATTTCAAATTAATTTGTTGAAGAAAAGTTGATTTTTAATTCTACAATAGGGTGTAAAACATATTGGAATAAACGGAAGATGGTCGCTAACATCGTTTTATTTCAAAGTAATCGGAAATAAACTGCAAATTATATCAGTCAAAGTGAAACTCTTTTGAACTCGAAGATTTGAATAGTTTACGAAACATTTTAAAAGCTTATGGATAGCAAAGTAGATTCTTATATTTAAAGTGTACAATAATTAAAGTTAGATTAATTAATTTTTTCCGATCCATATAAAGTGCTCTTTTTATAAATGAGCTTCCAGACACAGTAATAATAAAACAAGATTTGCTTTTTCGAACATTTTCGAATAAATCTGAATAACTTAAACAATGTTAGACAGTTGGATGACAAACTTAGTCACGGATTAATGGACCGACGCGACGGACGCACGGGCACTCAACCGAAAGTATAAGAGTTTCTACACCCAAGGCTACCAAATCCTAAAAATTATAACCTTTCTTAATATTCTGTTAGTAGAATTTTCTTTATGATTTGATAAATGATCAATTCCATGAAAAAAAAAACATTCAAATCGTTTTATTATTTAATAAATCTCACCCTGTTTCTCCGATACACCCCCAGCCGCTGACGGTACCAAAAGTACGTAATGGCCCATTTCCTTTATAGAGTTCTATTTTTCGATTATGTGAATGGATCAAGTCGATAGGTGGTGAAATTTTAAGCAAGGCGATATCGTTCCCAGACATAGATTTTCTATAATGTGGGTGTATCAATTTTCCGATAAGATTGTGCTCTATTCCACGATCTGCATATTCTGAACCAGATAGAATTTTGATCGTCACATTTTGTATATTTACACAGTGAGCAGCAGTTAATACAAGTTCAGACGTTAATATACTTCCTGCACAGTTAGTAATTCCATTTACTAAAATATTTACAATGTACGGTACTTCTTGAATTGGCACTGGTCTATTTCCATTCGGTGACTTATTAATTAGACGTTTTTTGCGTACGTTAAGAATTGATGATGTCTCTGCATGAATTCAACAAGTTAATTTATCAGTTGTATACTCACTACTGGTGACAGTAATAAATAATACAAACATTTCAAGAGATTCGGAAAGATGATCACGGATTTTTTAAATTTCAGTGAATTTCAATGGGATTTCACAGATTTCAAGGGAGCTCGTAATATTTCGAAATATTTCACGGAATTTCAAGGATTTCGCCCAATTTTAAGAGATTTTAAGTAATTTTCATGGGATTTTAAAGATTTCAAGGATTTCAAAATATCTCACGGAAACTCGCAAAGAATGTTAAGGGATTTCTAAAGTTTTCAAAGGATTTCAAGAGATTTCCTGGGAACTCAATCCTTTTAAAGGAATTTCAAGAGATTATTTGAAAGACTATGTTGGGAATGCATCTGAAATGTGTGGTACTGGGGTTCCAGGATGAACGACTGTTGACGCTTGGTGGAACGGTGAAATGGAAGAAAATCCCCGTAGCTGTTGACGAGAAGAAGCAAGCGTATTTAAGAAAGTTGAATATGACAGCTAGGCGTTAGCAATGACGAGAGAAAAATACTAGAAAATGATTATAAGGATAAGAACTGAAAGGTAAAAATACTAGTTGAGCATAACAACTGCGACATAAAAGACGATAGGTTACAAAATCCCATTGAAAGCGGCGAGAGGGTAACCTGTCCATCTGAGATTATAGCTATAATCAAGAAATTAAAGAATGGTAGCGCTGCTGATGTGGATGGTATTATCGCTGAGAAAGAGGAAGTCTCAAATGATTTGAGTAAGGCGGTTATCGTTCCAATCTACAATGGCAAAGTGTGATAGATGTAACTGTAATAACTGTAGAGAAATCAGCTTACTAAATATACCGTAGGCAAAATATTTTCAAAAATACTCATTCGTAAGGTCATGGTCATAACAGAAGAAAAAATCTGGGAAATCCAATGCGGATTTAAGCCATGAAGATCGTATGCGGATCAGATATAAAGCTTGAGACAGATCACAGAGAAAAGTCCGAAAGTAAATAAAAAAGTTTGATGTGTATTTGTTGATCTGGAAAAAAGCCTTTGGTAGGGTGAACAGAATAGTATGGAGTCAATGGTTGACTCGTAAGAGCAATAAAAGTAATATATGCAGACAGTAAAGCAAGTGTAATGATAAAAGAGACAACTGAGTGATTCACAGAAAAAACTAAGAATAAAATTTGTTGCAGGAAATTTTTTAGAGAGATAAAGTGTTGTTTAGCCAACTTCGCGTCTTTTAAATTACATGTGTTTGTCATGGAATGAAAAAGAAAGTTTAACCGATATTTGTGTAAAGTTTATCCTGTGAAGTTAATTTTTGTTGCAGAGAATCTTTCGTCGGAAATCGATGTAAAGTTTATCTTCTGTTTTTTCTGTGTTGGTTTAATATTAGGTTGGGTGTAAGGCAAGGATGCGTTGTGTTCTTGGCTATTCATTATATTCATGTATATATATGCCTAGGAGTGGCTCTATTAGGTGAAGAAGGTATCGATATCGTGACTGTTAAAGTGTGTTGGTTAGCGTTTGCAGATGATAAGGATGTTATGGCAAAGTCAACCGAAGACTTGCAGATAATGTTGAGTAGAATAAATACTAACATGAAGACCATGGGTTCTAAGATTAACGTAAATAAATAAAAAAAAATTGCATTTCACAGAGCGGATGGAAAAACAGTATGCAGCATTGCCTTGGACAAAGAGAGGATAGAACAAATTAATAAATACGTGTATCTTGGAAATTTCTTTACTAATGATGAAAAAACAGATGGAGAGATATTAAAGCGTATAAACGAGAGTAGGAAGTTTATTGACAGTGTAGCAGCCATTGCACAAGGTAAAAATATGACAAATAAAACTGAAATTGCAATATATATATATATATATATATCTTCGGTTTCGGTTTTGGTTCCTTGAGAATCAAACCGAAGGGCCTACGACAAAGCTACTGAACGCGTCCTCGGGTTGCGGGTACAGGGTCCCTGTACCAGGGGTTTCTGCTGAATATGATTACAATAATGAATAAGCAGTCGCGGACAATTGTCCAGGGATGGTCCTGAAGGAATAACCCCTAAGCGAAGGCGTTAGAACCATGCCAAAAGCTGAATGACACCTGGGTGAGGTGTCTCAAATGGTGACCTGAGATACCGGGCGACCTCTCAGAGTATCAGCCTTATCCGTGCACGCGGGGCTCTACAAGGATGGAGGAACCCTTTCCCTAGCTGCTCGTGGGAACAACAATGACAACACCAAACATAGCTGTAGTAAGTGCGGTTCAAAACAATCGAACGCGCAGGGCTCCCGACAATGGGTCGGACAACAATGCCGACTACCTTAGAGTACCCATCGATAGGAATCGCTAATAGGATGCTGCGTCTTTACAAACACATCTATCAATGAGCTGGTTCTCCCCACATCCTGCTGCGCCTTTCTTCGACCCGCGTTCTTCATACATCTCTCGCCACACATGTCCAATTATCTGAACAATTCTATCATTTAAGATAGCTGTAAAGATCTTATATAGTGTGTTCAGACAAGTTATTGGCCTGTAGTTCTTAGGGTCAGCTAAGTTGCCCGTCTTCGGCAGGAGCACTGTGTGCCCTTCCACCAACCACTCCGGAATAGGCTCTTTCGACTTTAGATATAAGGTGAAAATTTGGGCCAGATGCTGGTGGGTTGAAGGAAACTTCTTCCACCAAAAGGTCTTGATACCATCTGGACACCGAACGGAATAGTTCTTCATGCCTCTCAATACGTTTTTCACCTCCTCGGTAGTGATAGGTGGGCATTCCTCCTCAGCTGTTATGAGGGCATTGCACAGCTCTTTGAAGCAATTTATGTTCTTTGAGTCTTCTTCAAGTGGATGTTGGACCTCGTAGACTTCTCTCAAAAATGCTTCGACCTCCTCTGGTTTGGGCGGACGATCGACAGTAACTGGAGGGTCTTGTATTCGAAATACTCTAGCAATGCCTGGGAAATCATGGAAAAGTTATTAATCGCTTATTATTTCATAATATTTAATTGCAACATGAGGTCAATCGATAATTGTGTTTTCGTGGTTTCGCCAGTAAAAAGTATATAGGTAACTTCCACTTTCAAACAACTTGCAGTGAGTGATTTGTTCAGCAATGTTGAATGAAGTTTTTTGGAAAATCTCATATCGATTCGTTA
This sequence comes from Andricus quercusramuli, assembly GCA_932178445.1. Classification (NCBI taxonomy): domain Eukaryota; kingdom Metazoa; phylum Arthropoda; class Insecta; order Hymenoptera; family Cynipidae; genus Andricus; species Andricus quercusramuli. Next base: position 27,166 of record CAKNXH010000192.1, read on the forward strand.
AAAATTTACTGAGATATTTAGATTTGGAAAAAGTACTCGACGTCAGCCCGCGCTGTTAGCTAATGCGTCACGATGACTACTCTGTCAGGCAGCGTTCTAGAAGTTTAGTCTGCGCGGGCAGACGTCGAGTACTTTGTCCAAATGTGAATATCTCAGTGAATTTCTAACGAACAGATATGAGATTTTCCAAAAAAACTTCACTCAACATTGCTGAACAAATCTCTCACTGGAAGTTGTTTGAAAGCCGAAGTTACCTAGATAATTTTTACCGGCGAAACCAAGAAAACACGATTATCGATTGAGCTCATTTTACAATTAAATATTAATAAACGATAAGCGATTGTTAACTTTTTCATGATTTCCCGGGCATCGCTAAAGTATTTTGAATACGTCCTATAAATATGAACTCATTTCAATAATATTAGGCCGAGCTAGAACGATTTAAGTTTTAAAACTTAATTAAATCAGGGAGAAACTTTCTTTCAATATTTCGTTTTTATTATTAAAAATAAACGTTTGGCGAAAAAAATGCTAATGGGAAAACGTTCAATTTTTTTATTATCTACAATACTACATTTCCAAAAAATTGACTTTCTGATTTTGAAAATTTTCTTTCTTTGAGACGATCGGACAATAGTTTTACGCGTTTTCGAGCGTCGAGCTGGTTCTTGCACCCGGCGGGTCAAATGGCAATTATTAAGTTCGTAGTATATTTATAATTGATATGGGAAAAGTATTCCTTCGTATATCGCTATGGCAATAACACTATTGTCTCGGCTATTTCCTAGATTGGCATCGATTTCACAAGATTTGTAAAGATTAAAAAAGGTTTCTAGATATTCTAAGAGATTTAAAGGGGTTTCAATGATCTCACTGAATTTGAAAGGATTTTAAGCAATCTCAGAACATTACAAAGTATAACCGCGAATTTTAGAGGATTATGTAAGATTTCGATTAATTTTAAAAAGTTTTCAAATATTTCAAGAGATATTCTAATATTTTGAAATGTTTCACGGAATTTCAAGGATTTTCATGGGATTTTGAAGGTATCACGCGATTTCAAGGATTTCAAAAGATTTCACGGAATCTCAAAGAATGTTAAGGGATAGGGTTCGATTCTCTGTGCCTGCAAATTTTTTAAACACTTTCTTCTGCAACATTGCATTACATTGCAGTATTCAGTTGAAACAAATTACGCCCAAATTCATTGATAAAATATGTACTTAATTTAGTTGAATGAATATTATGCATATAACACACCGAAATATTGATTTAGTTGGAAGTGATATTTCTTTGGATATTCTCCTTTGTATTCTACTTAAAGGAAACATTGCTTCCAACCAAATTAACTGATATTTTATTTAAAAAATATCATTATTTCGTTGAAAAAAATGTTTATTTGTTAGGAATAATTTAATTCTATGAATAGAAATAAACATTTCCTTTAATTAAAGAAATAAATATTTATGTAAAGAAAATATTTTATTCTTTCTGAAGAAATACTACATTTGGTATAAGTGCATCAACCGCTTGTATAAAATAAATATATTTTTAACTTAATTAATATTCTTTTTAAATAAATAATTATTCCTTCCATATCAAAGAACTTAAGGATCAGATTCATGTAAGGACAAATTGATTGATAAAATATGTCCTGATCAGTTTAAAGAATCGAGCTCATTAAATCCAATAAATAATTATTTCTTTGAAGGACTAATCAGATTTCAACGATTTCAACCTTTTGAGTCAAGTAAATCATTTTTTTGAATGTGGGAAATATTTATTTTAATTTAGAAAAAAAACAAAGTATTCATTTCTTTAGATGTACAAAAAATATGTGTCTGCTTCGCATAACAATTACTACTGCGAAATAATATTTTTTCATGCTCAGAAATAGGATTCAAGTAAATGCATTTACAAGATCCCAACATTTTTTTTCAATCATTCCGCAAAGATTAAAACACATCATATATGTAATAATATTTATTCGAAGATCATTTTACTTACCAATATTCTCTTCTGATAAAGCCCCAATTCCGGCAGTCAAAGTTGCCCCAAGAATCAAGAGATTCAAGTAAATTTCTTTCCCCATTTTTCACGGTAATCATAAAGACATACTTCAGTTGACAGATTGATATACATTGAGTTCGTATTTCGACGTTTATAGTCCAGTTTTTTTTGCATACTACCGAGATTAAATTAGCTTATGCTCACTAATTAAGGAGCTTATAATATGTTTGTTTAAAATGTTATCGCTTTGTTGTGTAAATGCCAGTAACGAACCAGCTGAAATAAGAGTATGCCAATTTTTAAAAATGGTTCTCCCAAATATTACGACTTCCGGAAAAAGTAGGGAGTAATTCTTTTACAAGTTAATCAAAGGAACAATACTTTATGTTTACATTTTCAGTATAGGATAAAACGAGAAGCAGTTCTACCGTACTAAGGAAAACTAATCCAAAACCTTTTTAATGATTTCTTGCATCAAATAAACATTTTTGTTATGGAGCTCATATCCACTAAAAGGCTTTAAAAAAGTCGCACTAGTGGTATGAAATTACACTAAGAAAGTCGCATTGGAATTTAGAAAAAAGTGCACAAAAGGTCGCTTAAAATTTTTAAAGATAATGAAAAGGAAACAGTAGTAGACTGTTTGTGTGTGCCTTCTCTCTTTCTAGCTAAATAATTTAATTCAGCGGTCAAATTTTTTTTCTATGATGTTGAATCCTTAGAACTTTGAAACAAAGAGGTAGATATATTACAATCAGAGACCATAAGAGCCTATCTTACTGATATTAGCTGTAGTGCTTGGTTTGCAGAATATTCTTAATGACGTCATCAAATTTTACTGCGCAATTTCTGGAAAGAATTTTTCGTAAACAATTTCAAGGTTATTCTAATGACGCATTAGATTTTTCGTTGCAAAAAAATTATATTCCACACGTGTCGATTATAATGTAGAATCTTCTAGAACTTTGTTGCATCATATGATGCAATATCGGGCAACATTGAGCAATAGTCTCGAGAAATTTGGTAGAGAGGGTAAGCGTCTATAAATGAAGCTACGTATTTCCTCTTGAGCTTCTCAGTCGCAAATAAACCTCTATGCAAACAATTTCAACTAAAGTGATAACAGACTTGTAATTTCCAACATACTTATCTAGTGTTGTGTATTGACGTGTTTCACGCACATATTGTCCAGTGAACATTTTGATACTCATATTCGAAAATGGATTCATTGGACTGTAAGAAGGTTTTCCGGGTTTATAACGATGCATATGAAATTTTTCATAAAAATGCATCAACTTCAGAGATAGCATACTGGACACATCAATGTATTTAAGATATTCTAATCTTTTTCCCTATTTCATTCGTGTTCTATACCGTAAACATTTATACGCAATTCATTCATTCCTTCGAATTTTTTGATAGTTTCAAAAGTGATGGAAAAGTTGATTCCATCATGCTTGAGTTCTGAATTTAAAATGAGGATAAGATCTAGTCTCATCTAGTACACTGGAACTTGCATTTAATTCCGGTTTCGGGCATTGCTTGTAGTGGTCTTTAAAATAAATCTAGACCGTTCAAACAAACAGTCAAGGCCGCATGAACGACTTCTGTTGGATTTAGACGTATGACGCAATCTGATGCAACTAACGCGCTGAGAGTGCGGCTCGCAGGCTGTTGTCACACTTGACTGAACATATTCCCCCTTGTGGCCCCGCGGCTGCTCTCATCACGAAACCGACTCGGCATCAATTCTCGGAACGCATTTATTCTGGACTAATTACATCTAAGTTCCAGTTTAAATAACTGATAAATATAGTGTACATCAGTGCACCAGACTCTCCGTTCATGAACGCGCGGTTCATGAATTCCGAGAATTGCTGACTTACGCAGTTTCTCAGGGGGCAGGGAGAGAGACAGTTGCAATTCCGCCTCGAAAGAGACGCAGTGCACTAGTAGTCAGTCGAGTATATTGCGCAATATTATGGAAACGGTTCAGGCGACCCTGACTGTTTACGTTTCGATACTCGCGCTTTATGAACAAGACTATTTGCAGGCGACCCCCGACACTGTGCATGAACTGAGAGTCTGGTGTATTAATTTTCATATTTTCTAGAACTAACCTTTGGAAAAAAACTGCGGATAATTTTAAATTTTGGCATTATTTATGGATGGCTTTAAACTTCAATCGGCTTGTTTGTACTTGAGAAAGTAATAATCCTTATACCAAATGAAGAGCAAAGTCTTTAAAAAAGAAGCCAGCTTTTTATTTGAGTTACATATTTGTACCACCCGTAAGGAATCATATATTTTCGGTGGGAAAGATTAAATTCAGAGCAATATATTAAAGAAGTGTTATAGAACTAAGAACTCAAGTTTATTTTTCCTAAGATATCAATACCCAAAAACGAGAATATCATGTCAGGTTTTTCTTTTTCGTGTTTCTCTGTCATTGAACTTAGTTTTCTAAACATCACAGTATAGGGTAAGAGCACCAGTTATTGGCACCTTAAGAGGAAATTTAGACTTTAGGAAATAAATAAACACATAAAATATTGAATTCTGAAATAGTGATAATTATACCGGCACTCCAAATTTTATGCAGAATACACTGGAATGTTGAATTATTATTCAAAGTTGAAAAAACTTGGAAAATTATTAAAAATAAGTATGTAGTCCCAAAATTTTAGTGCTTGGCACTGCTAACCACAGTTATTGGCACCCCTCGTCACCAGTGATTGGCACTACACTCACATAACCTCTTCAAACTTCTGTAATTGCGTTAAAACATTGATAAAAACAAATTGTGCATCTGAAAATATGAAATAAATTTTCTATTAATAATTCTAAATTTAGTATTTTATAAATTTTGTTTTTGGACAAGTCAACATCTTTGACAGCAGCTATAAAGCCTAGCCATGTCACATATTATGTGTTCTTTGGCATATGTTTTTCTTTCCTCAGAGATACACTCTGACGGGCAAACATATGGCAATAAATAAAATAAAAACCATAAATGTTACTAATTTTCTCATTTTCTACTTTAAATTAGAAAAATTAAGAAACAAATTCGAACATGGATACATAAATAAAGTTAAAACAAATCACCCACCGATTAAATAAAAACTTTGGCTATTTATAATAACATGAATTTCTGCGTAACATTTAAAACATTGTACGACAATATTATTAAACACAATATGTATAAAGATGATAAAATTCTATTTATAATTTAAATAAAACCAATATTTACCTATACCTCGAGGCCTAAAAAGAATAATAAATTAAATGAACAGAACTTTGGAGGTTGCGATTACCGGTATATACCGGTATTAAAATGACAGCTTAATTTATTATAATTGTTAGCTACTTTTTCGTCTACCTAGTAAAGACTTTTGTTGTTCCGGCACTTTTAACACTTCATTTTATCAGAAATACGTGAAATGGCTCATGTCAACACAAGGTCTTGAGATTACATAACCTCATTTTTTTCCGGCGAGGCAGGGGTGCCAATGAATGAAATCATTCCCGAATTGCATGGTCTGGTCATTGGCACTGGGGTGCCAACGACTAGAGACCATACTTTTTGTATTAATTTCCATTGGCACCCCCCTAAAATTAATAAATAAATTATTGCCGAGGTTTATTCCTTATTTTGATTATATTGCAAGTATTTCTTTTCAATATTCACAAAAATTGGAACAGATTTTCTTGTTCACAACGTTGTTTGAACAAAATTAAAAAATGTTGTCAGCTAAAAATTTTCTTTAGAAAACCGGATAAATTCTTGGCACCCTAAAAACTGAAGTGAATCCATTATTTTATCACTAAATTTGACATTAATTTGTATAAATTATGTATGTCGTTAGACGCAGAAATAACGGTAGAATTAAAATAATACCATCAAAATACGATAAATGTTTGCATTTTCTTAAAATTTAACAAAAATGAGAGAGGGTGCCAATAACTGGCGCAGTGCTAACCACTAGTGCTCTTACCCTATTTTGAATAAAAAAAAAACACATTTTTTCGTATGGTTAACTAAGAAACCAAATCATTCCTCGAAAGGAATTAAGCAATAACATTTTTTCCGTTTCAAGAACATTAAGCACTGCACTCAAGTCCAGGCTTTAATTTCTCTGTTCTTTTCATTCAAAGAAATTATATTTGGTATTTGAATATTTTTACGGTATGAATTCCAAAAATCATTCTTAATTGAACGCATGTTACATAGCCTCGGGCTGAAGAAGATTTTTTCTCATTCTCCTGAAATACCAGAAAAAAGGATCTTTCTAGAATATTACTCTTTCACTGTTTAACAAAAACATAAATTATATTCTAAGATTTGTGTTTATAATATGATTTATTAACACGAAGCCCGCAGATGTGCGACTTTTTCGACTTTTTTCGACTGGAAAAAATGTTACCATTTTAATGGAGAACATTAAAAATTAAATAATTTCTTATTAAAGCTCTATACTTAAAATGTTTTCAATCAATAGATAGAGTAAATATACAGTGGGGTTTCTGGCCCGATTCTAGCTGAGTAATTTAATTCAGCGGTCAACATTTTTTTCTTTGATGTTGAATCCTTAAAACTTTGAAATAAAGAGGTAGATATATTACAATCAGCACAGAAAAAACTTAGGGTAAATAGTGTTGCAGGTAATTTCGTATTTTTACCTGTTCGTATTGGTAAAACACAAATATTACCCTGGATGGGCAGAAATTGTCTTTTGTTCTCATGGAAGGTGTCACCAGCGTCTTGAAAATTGGAAGCCACTAATTTTGAATTTCTGAAGTGAAGTTAGCTGATGGTTGGTGTAACAGGAAAATCGAATAAGTGCGGCTTCATAAAGGCTGTTTTGACGAATCGTTAGAACTGTCAAAAATTCCCGACAAGCGTGGGTAAAACCAGAAAAATACGGAGACGTCAGGTAAAGTTTACCTACCTAGAATCGGGCCAGAAACCCCACTATATATTTACTCTATCTATTGATTGAAAACATTTTAAGTATAGAGCTTTAATGAGAAATTATTTAATTTTTAATGTTCTCAATTAAAATGGTAACATTTTTTCCAGTCGAAAAAAGTCGAAAAAGACGCACATCTGCGGGCTTCGTGTTAATAAATCATATTATAAACACAAATCTTAAAATATCATTTATGTTTTTGTTAAACAGTGAAAGAGTAATATTCTAGAAAGATCCTTTTTTCTGGTATTTCAGGAGAATGAGAAAAAATCTTCTTCAGCCCGAGGCTATGGAACATGCGTTAAATTAAGAATGATTTTTGGAATTCATACCGTAAAAATATTCAAATACCAAATATAATTTCTTTGAATGAAAAGAACAGAGAAATTAAAGCCTGGACTTGAGTGCAGTGCTTAATGTTCTTGAAACGGAAAAAATGATATTGCTTAATTCCGTTCGAGGAATGATTTGGTTTCTTAGTTAACCATACGAAAAAATGTGTTTTTTTTTATTCAAAATATACTGTGATGTTTAGTAAACTAAGTTCAATGACAGAGAAACACGAAAAAGAAAAACCTGACATGATATTCTTGTTTTTGGGTATTGACATCTTAGGAAAAATAAACTTGCGTTCTTAGTTCTATAACACTTCTTTAATATATTGCTCTGAATTTAATTTTTCCCACCGAAAATATATGATTCCTTACGGGTGGTACAAATATGTAACTCAAATAAAAAGCTGGCTGCTTTTTTAAAGACTTTGCTCTTCATTTGATATAAGGATTATTACTTTCTCAAGTGTAAACAAGCCGATTGAAGTTTAAAGCCATCCTTAAATAATGCCAAGATTTAAAATTATCCGCAGTGTTTTTCCAAAGGTTAGTTCTAGAAAATATGAAAATTAATACACCAGACTCTCAGTTCATGCACAGTGTCGGGGGTCGCCTGCAAATAGTCTTGTTCATAAAGCGCGAGTATCGAAACGTAAACAGTCAGGGACGCCTGAACCGTTTCCATAATATTGCGCAATATACTCGACTGACTACTAGTGCACTGCGTCTCTTTCGAGGCGGAATTGCAACTGTCTCTCTCCCTGCCCCCTGAGAAACTGCGTAAGTCAGCAATTCTCGGAATTCATGAACCGCGCGTTCATGAACGGAGAGTCTGGTGCACTGATGTACACTATATTTATCAGTTATTTAAACTGGAACTTAGATGTAATTAGTCCAGAATAAATGCGTTCCGAGAATTGATGCCGAGTCGGTTTCGTGATGAGAGCAGCCGCGGGGCCACAAGGGGGAACATGTTCAGTCAAGTGTGACAACAGCCTGCGAGCCGCACTCTCGGCGCGTTAGTTGCATCAGATTGCGTCATACGTCTAAATCCAACAAAAGTCGTTCATGCGGCCTTGACTGTTCGTGTTTGAACGGTCTAGATTTATTTTAAAGACCACTACAAGCAACGCCCGAAACCGGAATTAAATGCAAGTTCCAGTGTACCTTAAAAATGACCAAATTTAATTAATCCTGTTGACCGAATCCATTTCAACTCAGACAGATTCTACACTTGAAGTCGCAGAACCTCTTGGGGACGAAATATGTTGTTATTAAGTGAATCAAAATCTCCAAGTAATTTTATTTCATGATTAAAGTTTCTATTATTATAACTATTATACCATTAAGCCAAATCCCTTCCGGGGTGAGAGTGAACCACTCGCTTCTAGCCTCGTTATACTGTCGGGGATCAAGGAGTTCAAATACTATACGAAAAGTGAGAGAAGGAAAAGTACAAGGAGGTACAAGGGGGGGGGGGGGGGTTAGATTTTCAGATAATTCTGAAATTTCTCTGTTGCTTATTTAAATTACACGTTCGTTCCACAACACTGCTCCGACCCAGGTCACTAATCAATCTTTCTAGCAATCACTCCAGGCGAAGAGCTTCAGGAAGTCATCATTTCCCATAAATAATACAAAAATACGCAATCTTGCTGATAATCGAACAGTAAGATCCATCACCCTTACCTTAAGTAGACCTTACCTCCGATTTTTTTCGAACTTCGTATACTCGCTTCTTATAGCGTCGAACCGTAAACATCGCAACTCCGCTGACCTTACAAATGCCTCCCTTTCGTCCCCTTGGAACGCCTTGTCCCTTATTTCGGGAACTACTATAGTGGGATTCTAGTGTATTTACCTCGCGATGCGCGCAAGGTCCTTTTGAAACTAAAGGTCAAAGCATCGAAAGTAGCCTTTTGGTGAATGTGAATTAAGGGGTTGATAGCAAAATCGAAGTATAAAACTCGTTGGAGCAAAACCGAGTTAAGAACGATGCGGGTAAAAACGAGTTGAAAAGAAACAAGAATAACAAAGATTGTATCCTATATTATAATATAACGATATAATAGTAGGGTAAATAATATTATAATCTTTCATTGTATTACCCTTTTTTGTTATAATATACAATACAATCCTCGTTATTCTTATTTCTTTCTAACTCGTTGTCGCCCGCATTACTCTTAACTCGTTTTTGCTCCGACGATATTTCTACTACGCTTTTGCAATCAACCCCCCAATTCTCTTTTGTTAGAGCTTCTTTGGTTTTCACGAGCACATTCTCATCACGTAACTCGTGCTGCGCACTTGTGGCGTGACCAGGCGTCCTGGTTTTCTGGGACATGTCCCGGTTTTTGGGTGTTTGGAGAAGCGTCCCGGTTTTTAGTAAAATGTCCCGGTTTTTGTCGAAATACCGAACTTGAAATAAACATTTTCCTACAGTTCCCTTTTTGCGAAAAATAACAACTTTCCTTTATTTACAACCCTGCAAACAAAAAAGGCCAATTGTATTTAATTGGAAATGTTGAAATGAGCATTTGCAATTAAATGCAATTGGTAGAACTATCATTTAATGTACCTCAATGGATTTGAATTGACGCAATGTATTTCAATCGTAAAGATGCAATTTGTGGCATTTCATTATTGAAGAATGATGTCAATTGAATTGCGTTTTCAGCTTTCAAATGAGTGTAATAAAATGAATAGAATTTAATTGTAAAATCTCAATTCAATGCAAATTTGTAAAGTATTATTAAACCCAATTATTCATTGTACAGAGTTCGAATGTATTATCCCTACTTTTATTTTTAATTTTATGTTCTGAAACAAACCTTAATTAAAAAGAAAAATGTGCTTATTTGACAGAGTATTATTGTTGACTATATGACTTATACCTGCTTCAAAGTTTTCCTTATGTATCATCCCATACTAATTTTTATAATTAAATCGTATTCTGGAAAAAACAACATCTTCACTTATTCGACTGTTTTTGATGTACTTAAGTAGCTCTCAGAAGTGGAAAAATTATTTAAAATTTATTACATTTTATTTTCCTACTTAGACCAAATTTTTACATTTAAAAAAAAAATTTCTGTTGATTTTGAATTTAGTAGAAATCACACCATTTTTATTTATTATACTAATAAATGCATATAATTTGAAAATATTTTTTTTTTCAACAATCAGTGATTTTTAAAATTATTTTCCAAATTAGATATTTTAATTTATTCATTAAATATTGAATTAGTTTTAATAAGTACTTTAAGTCAACAAAATTCGATAAATATCATTTCTATTATATTGTTAATTTATGTCCAAAGTCACTTTTTATTCTCATTAAACGATCAATATTTACTGAACTTTAGTCCAAAGGATAACAACTTTCATTCCTTATTATCAATTAACCACTTCAATCTCTTCAATAATACTATTTATTAACGTATTATTTTATTATTCAATTAATTGAACATTTATTGCGAAACTCCAATTGAAAACAATTCTTAGTCTATAAATTTATGTGCGATTCAATGCAATTAGATGCATTGCATGACGCAATCTCCATTTTTATATTAACCTCTATTTATTATTATTATACCATTAAGCCATTTCCCTTTCGGGGTAGGCGTGACTTGCTCGGTTGGAAAGTAGTGAAATAGGTATGTAGGTATGAGGTAGATCGGTATATGGGTACAGGGTAGGTGGGTATATAGGTGTTAGGTATAGATGATTTAGATTGATCTGGAGTTCTCGTGTTATTTATATAAATGACAAGTTCACTCCGCAACACTGCTCCGACCCAGGTTGCTGATCAATCTCTCTAGCGATCACCCCAAGCGAGGAGCCTTACAAAATTGTTATGTATGGTTCCCCACTTGGGCCCATTAGTGTCCAAGGTCTTTGTTTCAGGCATCATTCACTCTATCGTCACTCTGTTAATAAACTATTTGTCGCCACACATTTCTGTCCTGGCATACTACTCTAGCTTCATTCACGTCCATGCATTTTTTCATGCAGGCTCTTGTATTTCTATGGCTTCTTATGTCTCTTCGTATTAGTGTCTCATTCACAGATTCTAACCATTCTTTCGGCGGTCTACCTCTGGGCATTCTGCCATTTACTTTACCTTTATACACTTGCTTGGTCAGCCGTTCATCTTCCATTCTTTCAAGATGTCCGAACCACCTTAGCTGATTTCTTTCCCATATGTCAACTAGTGTCTCCTCTGTACCACATTCTTTGAGGATTGTCTCGTTTCGTACTTTGTCCATCAGTGTTTTCCCGCATATTATGCGCAGAGGTTTCATGCCGATCGCGTTGATTTTACTCCTGTCCTTTTCTTGACAGGTCCATGTCTCGCTACCGTATAGTACAGTCGGTACAAAAATAGAGTTATGTATGGCCATTTTAGCTTTTTTTGATATGTTTTTATTTGTGAGGATGGACCCTGCTCTACCGATAACCTGCTTACCCTTATTTATGCGCCTATCTAAATCCCCATCTATTTTTCCGTCGCTAGTGAATAGACTACCTAGATATACGTACTTGTCAACTTGTTCTAATCTCTCATCATTTAGGACAATGTTGCATATTGTTTTCTCACTTTTTCCCTCAAACACCATGACTTTCGTTTTATTCACGTTAATTTTGAGGTCCATGTTCTTCATGCTTGTATTAAGTTTATTCAACATTCTTTGCAAGTCTTCGACTGATTCTGCCATAACAATCTTGTCATATGCGAAAGCCAACCCACGTACCTTGACGGTTTCGAGATCTATACCTTTTTCGTCGAAGAGGGCAGTTCTTAGACACTTATCCATGAATATGATAAAAAGCCACGAGGACATAACGCATCCTTGCTTCACACCTTGCATAATATCGAACCAGTCACTCAGTTTCCCATTTACCCTTACACTCGCTTTACTACCTGTATATATTGTTTTTATTGCTTGTAGGAGTCCTCCATTCACTCCATACTCTTTAAGGACTTCCCAAAGTTTACTTCTATTTACCGTGTCGAATGCTTTTTCTAGGTCAATAAATGCACAGAAAACTTTCTTTCCTACTCTCAAGCTTTTTTCTGTGATCTGTCTTAGGCTAAATATCTGATCTGTACATGATCTTCCTGGCATAAATCCACTTTGGACTTCCCATATCTTCTCTTCTGTAATTTCCATTACCCTACGAATAAGTATTTTTGAGTATATTTTACTTACGGTACTTAGTAGGCTGATACCTCTGTAATTACTGCAGTTGCTTTTATCTCCCTTTCTTTTATATATTGGTACAATAATCGCCTTTCTCCAATCGTCTGGGACTTCTCCTGTCTCGAAACATAAATTTATTAATTCGCACAACCTGTGAGGTATGTACTCGCCACCGTATTTAAGCATTTCAGCGCTAATATTGTCTATACCCGCAGCCTTACCGTTTTTCAAGTTCTTAATTATATCTCTGACCTCAGTGACACAGACTTTTTCAGTTGGGTTTTCTAGTGCATTATGTTCTATGTCGCAGTTTTGTTGCCCTATATTTTCACCTCCTAATAGTTCTTTAAAAGAGTCTTTTAAAGCGTCTACTATCCCGTCTATATCATATAACATTTCGCCTTTACTGTTTCTCATGCTAGCAAACTCTGTACTTTTACTTTCCTTCAACTGTTTATATAATAGTTTCATAATTCCTTCAAAGCAGTTTTTTATTTTGTTCTCTTCTTCTGTTCTGATTTTCTCTTTACTCTCTTTGACTAGTCTTTTAACTTTCCTATTTTTGTGTCTGTAATCATTTTTAAGTCTAGTTCTCTCCTCATCGCTAAGACCTGTCATGTTCAGCGTTTTATTGTGCGCTTCTTTCTTTTCTTTTTGAGCTGCCGCAATTTCATCGTTCCACCACGCATCGCCATACTTTCTTCCTACAACCACCGTACCACATACTTCGGTCGCAGTTTTGACAATGATATCCCGTAACAAAGTCCACGCGCCCTCTATATCTTTATTGCTTATAAGCGCTTCCCACGTTGCCCTATCTATGCGTTCAGTTAACCTCTTTTTAAACTCTGTTTACACTTCTTGTCTCTGTAAATTTTCAGTTTTTATTCGTGTTTGTTTCGTTTTCCTTGTTTTCTTTGTTCTCCATCCCTGCCCTAAGTTTATTTTGCAGACTAAAAGGTAATGATCAGAATTGCATTCGGAACCCCTCATGACTCTTGTATCTTTAACTAGTTCTCTTAATCTTTCATCCGCAATAACAAAGTCAATTATGCTGTAGCTATTTCCTTTGCGCCAGGTGTACATGTGGATCATTTTATGTCTAAACCAAGTATTTGTAATAAATAGGCCCTTTTCTAAGCATACGCTAACTAGCTTTTCCCCGTTATAATTTTTTCTTGTTGGATCTCCAAAATTACCTAGCACCCTTTCTATATCTGTATCCTGACGTTGGACACCGACCCATCCGTTCATATCTCCTAGCAGAATTATTCTTCCACCTTGATTGCAAATACTTATTGTATCATTTAGAGTGTCCCAGAAGGCGTCCTTAACTTCCCTCGAATCGCTATCAACTGGTGCGTAGCACGCTACGATAAATAATCTTCTGATTCCTACCTTCATTCTAGCCCATAGCAATCTGGGTGATACAAAATTATGCTCTATGAGATGATGACTTGCTTTTTCATTCATAATTAAACCGAGCCCTTGACTACGATGCGATTCGCTATCTACTCCTGACCATATTTCACAACCGCCTTTCAACACCCCATTTTCTACGTATCTAAATTCGCAACCCTTTTTCTTTGTCTCAGGTACACAAAGTTCTCTTATCTTAAGATCATTCACTCCTCTAGCATTCCAAACACCCAGTCTCCATTCATCGCCCGAAACACGACCTTTACGTTTACCGTGTGCATGCCTTTGGTCAATCCGAGTTTCAGTCCATTCCGAGGCTACTTTATTGTTTGTATTATTCATGTTTAAATTGTACTCCCAACTATCACCTGTATGCGCGAGATTTGTTTTGCGAGTCGAAATCATGTCCGAATTAAGCAGTGATTTGTCTTATGGTGGAGTCAAGTTGTAACGTCAGTCCCACCAAAACTTCTGTTACTGGGGGGGGGGGGGTAAGGACATGAGAAAGGAAGCCGAGAGTCTCAATAGGTGGGTGATTTATGCTGAGAAGGTCACCAGCCTTAAGCAGCGTTTTATGAGATAGGAGTTGCTATGCTCCCATTTGCCGATTTCCGGCCGACCTCTAAACCACGAACCAATAACTCTTTTTTTTTTTTTTTAACTAGAGCTTCATACGCGCGCTACGCGCGCGATCAATTTCTTTGCATGTAATTATTATATTTGGGAATGAAGTTCAATAAAATACCATGAAATTAATTTTTACTTCAATAATTTTGATTTGTACATGTCTTCGCATGCATACCCTCTCACGATGCAGAATAAATACTTGTGCAACTATAAACATTTTCATGCAACTTTTGAAAAAAAACCTATAAAATGTCGGCGCGTACAAATTTTCATAGAAATACACAGTACATGATCTCGTCTCGAGAAGAGTCTAGATGTCAAGCGACTTATACGACCGAATTGTGTATTCGCTGCGTTTTAACCTCGGTTTTCACTAATGTCGAGCATGATTTTTTTACGGGAAGGTTTCTTCGACAAATTGCCAAACTCTTAATTTGCTTATGAAAATATTCTAAATAATTAATAAATTTGTGAATTTTGAAGAGCCTAATGAAGTCATCGACAAGATATTCTTAGTTAATTCTGTAAAAAATTCACCCTATTCTTTTAAAAATAGCCAAATTCTTATTTTTTCTTAAAATTTGTTAAAATAATTGATAATTCTTGTAAATTCACAAAACAACATAGACAAGTTCATCGGAAAGACAATCTTAGTTGACTCCGTAAACTAATTGTGTCTATTCTTTGAAAAATACCCAAACTCTGAATATGTTTATGAAAAATATTTCAATAATAAATAATTATTATGGATGTGCAAACTAATGTACGAAATTCTTATTTGAAATACATACTTCGTTGCTTCCATAAAAAATTGAGCCTATTCCTTTGAAAATAGAAAAACACTAAATATATTTCGGAAAATTGTTTAAATGATTAATAATTATTATAAATTTGCAAAGTATCATAGGAAATAGTCCTCAAAAAGATATTCTTAGTTGCCTCCAAATTGCCGGTAAAAATTGTTTAAATAATTGATAATACATGGGAATTTACAAAGAATCACAGAAAAAAGTTATGGGAAATATATTCTTATTTAATTCTTTAAAAAAATGTAGCCTATTCGTTGATAAGTATCCCAACTCTGAATTTGTTCATGTAAATTGTTTAAATAATTAATAATTACTTTAAATTGATAAAGCAACATAGAATGGAGTCATCAGAAAGACATTGTTAGTTGACTCCGTAAACAAATTGTGTCTATTCCTTGAAAAATACCCAAACTCTGAATATGTCTATGAAAATTGTTTAAATAGATAATAATTATTGCAATTGTGAAAAGTAATGTAGGAAAGTCTTATTGGAAATATGTACGTTCTTGAGAATTTACGAAGTATCACAGAAAAAGTCATCGGAAAGATATTCTTAGATAATTCTGTAAAAAAAATTATTTTCGTTGACAAATAACTAAACTCTGAATTTGTTTATGAATATTATATAAATAATTATTAATTATTGTATATTTGCAAAGTATCGTAGAAATCTTGATGCATCAAACTAATTGATCCTTGTCGTTGAAAAATGGCTGAGTTCCTGATTTCTTTATGAAAATTGTTAAAATAATTAATAATTCTTGTAAATTTATCAAGCAAAATACAAAAGAGTAATCATAAATATATTCTTAGGCGCATCCGTAAACAAATTGTGCCTATTCGTTGAAAAAGACACAGACTCTGAATATGTTTATGAAAACTGTTCAAATAATTAGTAATTGTTATAAATGTTCAAAGTATCGTAGAAAATAGTTATTGGAAATACATTCTTTGTTGATTCCGGAAACAATTTGGGCCTATTCTTTCAGAAATAGCCAAACTCTTAATTTTTTAATGAAAATTGTTCCAATAATTAATAAATCTTGTAAATTTGCTGAACATAAAAAATTCGTTGAAAATAGCCAAAATCTGAATTTGTAAAGAAACATAGAAAAAGAGTCTTGGGAAAGACCTACTTTTTGACTCCGTAAACAAATTGTGCCTATTCCTTGAAAAATAGCTAAACTCTAAATTTTTAAATCGAAATTGTTTAAATAATTAATAAATCTTGTAAATTTACAAAACATATTAAATAGTCATCGGAAAGACAATCTTAGTTCACTCCGTAAACAAATTGTTCTGAATGTGTTTATGAAAATTGTTTAAATAATTAACAATTATTGTAAATTTTCAAAGTAACATACATAGGAAAAAGTTATTCGAAAAATATTCTCTATTGATTCCGTAAAAAAATTGAGCCTATTCTTTAAAAAACAGCAAAACTCTTGATTTGTTTATCAAAATTGTTTAAATAATTATTCATTTTTTGAAATTTGCAGAACATTATAGCAAAAAGTCACTGGAAAGATATTCTTACTTAATTCTATAAAAGATGGAGCCTGTTCGTTAAAAAATAGCCAAACTCTCAGTTTTTTAATTGAAATTGTTCAAATAATTGAAAATTATTATGATTTTACAAAGCTTTATAGGTAACAGTCATCCGAAATATATTCTTTGTTGAATTCGTAAACAAATTGAGCCTATTTGTTGAGAAACAGCCAAACTCTGAATATGTTTATGAAAATTGTTAAAATAATAATTAACCATTATTGTAAAATTGCAAAGTAACATAGGGAAGAATTATTCTTGATATATTTCTTTTGGTTCTGAATTTCTAAACAATAGCCAAACTCTGAATTTGTTTAAATAATCAATGATTATTGTAAATTTACAAAGTAGCATAGAAAATATTCATCTGAAAGGCATTTTAAGTTGATTCCGTAAACAAATTGAGCCTATTCTTTGAAAAATGGCCAAACTAAAGATATTCTTAGATAATTATTTTCAAAAACAAGTAGACCGCACACCATGTATTTCACCGGGCGCCATTTCGCGATCGCCTGTCCTCCGACAGATGAAATTCATGATGATCACGTGATAGTTTTCGCTTTTGACCAATTACTGAGCGCCAAAAAGAACGACCAATCACCAATCTCCAGGGAAAATCACGATCAATTAGGAAAAAGAACATAATCATCTCACTCACTCACCCTAAGTTAAATACGCATGACAAATGATTTTGAATTACTTATTATTAAGGGCTCTTTCACACGATTGCAGATCAGCAAATTGCATGTAGATTGCCCACAGGAACGAAAAGGACAGACTGTTCTCCATCTCTTACACTCGTGTGGACTTTCTGCATGCAATCTACTGATCTGAAATCGTGTGAAAGGTACCTGAGTCTGATGTATAATATTTTAGAAATAAAATTGGAAACATAAGAAATCAGATTTTTTTATAATTAGGCTGCGTCTAGTCGTCCCGAATTTCGGGACGACTAGCCGGCAATCAAGAAAAATGCTAGTCATCCCGAAATTCGGGACGACTAGCCTATTTCTACCATTTGGCTAGTCATCCCGAAATTCGGGACCACTAGCCTATTTCTAGCATTTGGCTCGTCATCCCGAAAATAATGCACTTTATTAATTCTACTGTTTTTAACTAGACCAAAATTACCAAAATTGACAATCCTATTTTCTCCATTCGGCTAGTCGTCCCAAAAATAATGCATTTTAGGAAATTTCTCGTTTTAACTAGACAAAAATCACAAAAAATGTTTTGTGACATGTCACAGGGGTGCCTTTCCGCCCCCACGAGGCGTTGGAAAAGGGGTGGGGGTGTTACCTTACACTATTTCTGTGACTAGTCACAGGGGTGCCTTCCCGCCCCCAAGAGGCGTTGGAAAAGGGGTGGGGGTGTTACCTTACATTATTTCTGTGACTAGTCACAGGGGTGCCGTCCCGCCCCCACGAGACGTTGGAAAAGGGGTATGGGTGTTACCTTACATTATTTCTGTGACTAGTCACAGGGGTGCCTTTCCGCCCCCACGAGGCGTTGGAAAAGGGGTAGGGGTGTTACCTTACATTATTTCTGTGACTAGTCACAGGGGTGCCTTCCCGCCCCCATGAGGCGTTGGAAAAGGGGTGGGGGTGTTACCTTACACTATTTCTGTGACTAGTCACAGGGGTGCCTTCCCGCCCCCAAGAGGCGTTGGAAAAGGGGTAGGGGTGTTACCTTACATTATTTCTGTGACTAGTCACAGGGGTGCCTTCCCGTCCCCACGAGACGTTGGAAAAGGGGTATGGGTGTTACCTTACATTATTTTTGTGACCAGTCACAGGGGTGCCTTCCCGCCCGCACGAGGCGTTACAAAAGGGGTAGTGGTGTTACCTTACATTATTTTTGTGACGTCACAGGGGTGCCTTTCCGCCTCCACGAGGCGTTGGAAAAGGGGTAGGGGTGTTACGGCCAGTATAGGCCATCGTTAACCAACGCGCAATAACACGCAAAATCGAACGAAAAACCGAATAAAGATGCAGTACTCTCAATTCGGCTCCCTAACTGTACTGCGCATGCGTCGCATCGGCAGTCTCATTGGCAGTAAAGAACTTGCTTTTTGGGAATTATTAAATGTTTAAATAAATTTTTAATGATAAATCATCATTGTAGAATTAATTAAAATAATTTTTGGATCACAGAAAAGTGTTTTAGAGTGCGAGAGCGAATAATTATTGAATTTTACTCTTTACAAATGAATGATTGATTCTAAATACAAAGGCAACAAGTGTATCTAGTCAAGAGTCTATAGATCACATCAAAGGAACGACCTTGAGACTGCGGTGACACAGTGCAAATACATAACATAATTTAGATACGTTAAAGCTTAAAAGACTACACTTTATACAATATAACCTAACTTTTAGTTTTATCCGTTTTTTAACATTTATTTTCAATTAGGGATGAATAGCAGTTTTGTTAATCTTCGGCTTACTCAAAAGGAGAGAAATAAAAAAGAATACATAATTTTCGGGACGACTAGCCAAATGCTGAAAATGGGCTAGTCGTCCCGAATTTCGGGACGACTAGCCAAATATTGAAAACGGGCTAGTCATCCCGAATTTCGGGACGACGAGACACTTCGTTATAATTAACAATGAAAAATTCTGTACAGCTTAAAAACATTTCAACTTTTAATTTTAGTCACTAAGTAAATAGTAACAAAAAACGAAACGAATGACAATTTGAATTTCGCTGGCTATGAGTGGCATTAACGTTCACGTGACTCGACAGCCAATCAGACGGCGAATAAAAAGGCTTATCAGCTAACTTCATGTGTTAACTCACTATTTTTACTTAGTGATTAAAAGTTTCACTTTAGTTACGCGGTTATAAAATCTTTTATTGAATAAATCTGCACACATAAAAAGAGTTTATAGAAAAATAATGAAAATTTTTAAAACTTTATATTTTGTGTTTAGTTCTATCCCCATTTTCAAATAAACGACTGACTTCTGAGAGTACTACAGACCGACTGATTTTTGAGGATAAAGGCTTGCTATTTAAGTGGGTTTCCGCCTTGTCTTCAGAGATCTTCTTCACTTTTGAGAGGTAATTTAGAACAATAGAGGGATTAAATAGCGTGTTTTCGAAAAAAAGCTAATTGAAAAGTAATCGCGCAAAAATCGACCGGTTTACTGGGCAGTTAGGATGTTTATTCTTTGGAAGTAAGAGAATCGACTGATCTCTAGCACGTAATATTTGAGACTAACCGAGGAAATTGCCCTTTTTTTTGTCTATTGTGTCAAGTGGCCCCACATGTATTCGTGAATGATATAAAATCATTTACAAAATTCTTTTTGAATTCAAAGTCGTCAATTAAATCGAAAAGACGGTTCATTGGCTTGCGAAACAATTCAGTGCAATAGACCGCACACTGGTTCAATAGCTTATCTGCAATTCACTGCAGTTGCAGACATTCAATTCAATTAACTGACAAATTTTTTAATTGCGATTTAACAATTGGATATTAAATGCAAGTCCACCATATTTGACTTGAATTGTGTTTCACCAAAATTGTCGATTGACGACCGTACGACTTGCGTATACTGATATGCTTTTCATAAATATAAAAAAGACGTGAGAAACCACTGTTAAATCAATTTTTCGGGAATTCATCAATTGTTCGATAAAAAAGTTTGAAATAAAATTTTTTCCCTGTTGAAATTTTTTTCGGATTTTTTTATTTTTCCATTAATTGGGGGGGGGGGGGGGGGAATGTGTTCTGGTTTGGTGCAACAGAAATCTGGTCACCCTACGCACTCGATTTAGACGAAAGTGCTAACTTTTCTACATTAAGTTCCACTATATTATATCAAATGTATATTATATTTATTTCTGTACCTCGGCCTGGGGCTGCTCATTTAATATTGCAGAATAAAGTACAAGCTTTATTTTCCATGATTACTTTAATATGTGTACTTCATTTTGTATTAATTTTTATTCTCATCTACCCTAAAAAATATATCATTTCAATAAATTTATATTATTACAAATCATAATATGCATTGATATTGAAACAAATGTATTTTTATTGTTTTATTTTCATAATTGATAAAAGTGCGCATCCTATAAAAAAATAATTTTGGTAATTAACATTTTAATGTACCTTGCATAGTTTTTTCAAAAAATTAATTTGTTTACTTTCAATTTTATTTTTTACAATTTGAACAAAAAATACGTATCCTACCAAAAAATAATGAATGAGAAATTTGTACCTTTCTTTTGGATGAACAACTTTTGTCTATTAATTTTTTTTCTTATCTTGTTTCGTTTTTCACAATAAAAAAGGTTAATGTTATTTTTTACGACTAAAACAAAACATACGCGTACGCATCCTATCAAAAATTGACAAATTTTTTTAGATTTTTTTGGGTGCACAATTCCTTTTTATTAAACTTTTTTCGTAGCTTGTGTCATCTGTCCAAAAAATTGTATTTGTTATTTTTAATGTTATTTTTGACGATTGAAACAAAAACTACGCTTCGTATCAAAAAGTGAATTATACAAAATTTGTAGATCTTTTTTGGGTACACAATTTTTGTCAATTCATAGTTTTTCGTAGCTTGTGTCGTTTGTCCAAACATTTCTATTTGCTATTTTTAATTTGATTTTTGACGATTAAAACAATTATGTACTACGCGTTCCATCAAAAAATGATTAGACACAAATTTATAGATCTTTTTAGGGTGAACAACTTTTCTCTATTATTTTTTTTCGTATCTTGGGTTGTTTTTCCAAAACTTCATTTTTTTTTATTTTTAAAGTCATTTTTCACAATTCAAGCAAAAACTGCGTATCCTATCAAAAAAAGATTGATGAACAATTTGTAGCTCTTTTTTGGGTGAACAACTTTTGTCTATTCATTTTCTTCGTAACTTGCGTCGTTTGTTC
Organism: Andricus quercusramuli; assembly: GCA_932178445.1. Taxonomy (NCBI): domain Eukaryota; kingdom Metazoa; phylum Arthropoda; class Insecta; order Hymenoptera; family Cynipidae; genus Andricus; species Andricus quercusramuli. Next base: position 48,990 of record CAKNXH010000192.1, read on the forward strand.
AAACATTCAATTTCTTTATTTTTAATGTTATTTATTAACGAACAAAACAAAAAATACGCGTCTTATAAAAAAGTAAATAACAAGAAATTTGTAGATCTTTTCTGAGTGCATAATTTTTGTCCTCTCATATTTTTTTGCATCTTGCATATTTTGACCGCAAAACGAAATTTTTTATCTTTCATTATTTTTTTTGTGCGATCAAAACTAAAAATTTTGATTTTTCAAGAAAATTCAAAAAGTTGTTAGAAAAGTCTTGTAGGTCTTTCAAAAAACAACGTTTTCCTTATTTTGACATTATTCATATCGTGCGTTGTTTGCCTCAACATTTTAATTTTTTTTTTTTTTTTAATTTTGAAAATGCTATAACTCTGATAATTTTGTTTTCATCAAAAAAAAGTAGTAAGGATAAATTGTTAGACTCTCAGAGTAGTGCGAATAGTAGTACGTAGCATTTTCAAATCTAGGAAAGAATGATCTCAAAAATTTTGTAGCTGCACTATATTTTTGAATTTTTATCCAAAATAGCTGGCCAACGAACCTAACATTCAGTTTCCGATACTTGAAGAGTGTATCGGATCTTACAATCGCAGAAGGAGTTCAGTGAGTTTTAAAACATGTGCATTTGACAAAAATAGGGAGGGGGGGGGGGGGCGCAATTTGATACAACTCTAATACGTTCTCTGATGGTAATGTAAATAGTTGAAATTTCGACAGAAAGAAATGAATTTTCAATCAACAAAATTTTTTAGTCAGAAAAGAAATTTCAATCAAATTGTTGAATTTTCAAGCCAAAAAAGGCAAATTTTCAACAGAATGGTTGAATTTAATAAAAAGAAGTATGACTTTTTAGCAAAATTGTTGAATTTTCAATTAAGTAATTCAGCTTTGAATCAGATAAAAAAATTTTCAATCAAAAAAGATGAATTCTTAACCGAGTCCGAGGCCTGTGATCGATAAGTCAAAAAATCATGAAAAATCATTTATATTAATTAAATCATGTATTAATAGTAAGTATTAATACAAATTACAAGGAATTACCTTCTTTAAATTAAGGGACGATTGTTTATTTTGTAGAAGATGGCTGAATTTGTCATATAAAATGCTTCATTTGCATTCTGCACACACCTTTTTCCTGGTAACTTTTGTAAGGAAAATAGTAAAGACGGCTATTTTACGTTGTAGTAGTAATAACTACTGAAAAATTCATTTTTTTTTGTTTGTTAATTTTTTTGTTAATTAATTTTTACAAATGAAAATTTAACCATTACACTTTAGGTGTAAATTTATTTTTCATAGTTGAAAATTCATGTATAATATTGAAATTTCGATTTTTCAGTAGAAAATTAGGATTTTTGCTTAAAACTACTACTTTGTGGTTGAAAGCTGAACTATTTTGTTAAAAATTCAAGTATTTGGATGAAAATTCATGTAATTTATTTTTAAAAATTCGTCTTTTGGTAGAAAATTAATGTTGTTGCTTAAAAATTCCTCTTTTTTGGTTAAAAATTGAACTGCTTGGTTGCAAGTTCAACTACTTTGTTAAAAATCCTTTTTTTTTATTGTAGATGCATTGTTTTAGTCATGAATTCATCTTTTTGTTTAAAACTTGAACTATTTTGTTGAAAAATCGCTTCTTTTTTTAAATAAAAAAGAACTATTCTAGTTAAGGATTCATCATTCGAGTTGAAAATTTATCTCTTAAGTTGAAAATTGAACTATTTTGTTGAAAATTCGTTTCCAGAGCGAATTCAATAAAATGTAAGTATGATCTTGAAAAATAATAAACAAATGAATTAAATAAAATTCGAGTGATTGTAGAGGAATACAAGGGCAATGAGAAGAATTCGACGAAATTCATAAAAATTCATGAATTAAAAAATGGAGTGAATTGAAAACAATTAACAACAAAAAATTCATTGAATTCATTAAGTTTGGAGTGAATTAAAAAGAATTAAAATTCAAAAAGTTCAATTGAATTCAGATAATTGGAAGTAAATAGAAGTCTGATAAAATTCTCAAAGATTCAGGTTGAACTTAAAAATCCTCGTAAAAATCTCTACAGTGAATTAAAAAAATTGGAAATCGAAGAAAGGTGCGTCAAATTCAGTGGATTTGAAGAGAATTCCGGAAAATTCAGGGCCAATTCGAAAGAATTCAAAGGAATCCAATAGAATTCAAAAGAATTCAATAGCATTCAAAGATCATGACAGCGGTATTTTTATTTAAAAGAGTGCCTATATTCACTTTATGTTGAAAAAGTGATAAAGTAAGTGATAAAAGCTTACATCCTCTTCAAGTAAATTATAGCTAAAATACATTTTAAAGTACTATAGGACTTTTTTGACTATAAAAATGGTGTTTTTTGTGTATATTTTTGAAATTCAAAATTCTTTTCTTTTATCCGGTATAAATATTTTTAATTTATTAATCACAGAGAATATTTTCTTAATATTAAAAAAAAATGCCATGCATATGGTTACAGGGGGAAAAATGGTTAGAGGCCATTTCAGATCATTAGTTGCAATGAAATTACAATTTTTCGCATTCTAAGCCCGATAATATCTTCAAATTTTTTTATGTTTTACCAAATGTAAGACTTATAACTCAATTATTAACAAATACTTCCTAAGGATAGAAGAATTTTCCAATTTAAATTTCCTTTTTTTTAATCGATAACAAAGAAAACTTATTTTCAGATATAGAATGGACTAGCAATACCTGTAAATAACTTTTTTGTCATGAAAGGAAATGATTAGCAGTTTTTTTTTACCAGAAGGGTGAAATTTAGGAAGTAGCGTTTGCAAAATTCAAAAATTGAAAATTTTTGTTGGATACCCTAGCGTTATTTTACCTAGCTATTTAGGTTAGATAAAGCTTTCAAAAATTACAGTTAGTGATTACGTTAGAAAGTCAGCGTTGAATTTCCGACAGTTTTTCATTTGTTATAGCAAGTTAGCATGGCCCTCTCTACACTATGGGTGGAACTTGAAATAACAACTCCGAAGCCTCCCAAAAAAAGAGAATTAAAGAGAAAATCATTTTTTTCAATATTCTTCCAAAGTCGGAGTATTAGAAAAAAATTGGCAGACTGCCAGCATTCAGAAGAATTGAATACGAAATCTTCAACTCGCGTCCAAGTGCGTGCTTTATTTAGGCATTCCGAAGAATACTCAACAAATCTTCTAAACGCTTGATATGCGTTTTAGGCAATTAGAAAAAACTAACCGTGGAGTATTGCAACACAAATTACATAGCTAATCAAAATTTTATTGTTCTTTCAATATTCATTTAATAAATTAAATAATTGTTTAAAAAAAATAATTTACAAGTTTAAAAGGTAAACATTTTATTTTTATTTTGCAATACGGTCACGGAAAAAATGGCTAAATATACCATTCAACATGCATAATTCGAACTCTGAATACATTTTTCGTGATATTTAGTATACTAGTATACTAAATACCTGATAATAATACTTCTAGTACCAAAATAACAATAGTATAATAAATATCACATAGCGAATGCATTCAGAGTTCAAATTATGGACGTTGAATGATAAATTTAGCCATTTAATTTTTTCCGTAACTGAAATGCAAAATAACAATTAAATTTTTATCTTTAAAACCTGTGAAAGCATAAATATCGAAATAAAAAAATGAAATATTAGATAGCCATTTAATGTGTGTTTTAATATACTCCATGGTTAGTTTCTTCTATTTGCTTAAAACGCGCCAGGCGTTTAGAAGATTTGTTGAGAATTCTTTTGAAATTTGAATGTCTAAATAAACCAGGCACTTGGATATCAGGTAAAGATTTGACGTCAAATTCTACTGAATGCCGGCAATCGGCTAAATACCTAAAATTTCTAAATGCCTACGACCTATTTACTAACGATCAAGGTTGGTTGCCTATTTTGCGGCGCAACTATGTTCAAGCGGTTATGTCAGGTTTGGTTCCAAATTTATTGGATCATGACTGAAACACTGTTCAAACTTAAATAATGGATAATGAATCTCCATTTGTACAGTTAATATACAGCTCGGTTTAAAAATATTCAAATAACGAAGAACTAATCAGACAATCAATAATTATTCTGCAATAAATCAAACATTTTAAAAAGATCCCACATAATATATTTTACGGTTTTACCAGCCCCCTGGCACTTTCATGGAGGCCTGTATTATAAAAGTTGGCTGAAAGGTGGATCACGGCCACCAGGCGAAATCGTGGCGCTGATTACCTATAGGGCCGACTCTCTTTAAAATACATGGCAAAAATGCAAATATTTATGTTTTTTTAAAATCTGAACCGCTTTTTCGTGTTTTTTTAATGGAAAAAAGAAGTTAAATGTTTTTGGAATATACTAGTATAAAATACATAACGAAAAAAGTGAAATATGTTAAGTTTCTGAGTGATTAAATGTGTGAAAGCAGTACGAAAAAATTTTCCAAGATAATACATTTAATATAATAAATTTAAACAAAGTAATAACAATGAAATTGTTATTAATTAAATAATTAATTAATTTAGGAACTTTAGTGTCACGATTTTAAATTAAAATAAAAAGGTTTTTTGCGTCGTAAAAATTCATGTACCTAATTTAATATTAAAACATTTTATTTTAAAACAGTATAAAGTAACTTAACAAATTATTCTGCAATTATAAAAATGGCAATAATCAAGAGGTATGTATATGAGATTATTAAAATGGCAATTTTTAAATTAAAAAAGTATAATTCTTATGAATCTTATATGTAATATAAAATTTCAATAAATAAAATGAATGCAACAAGCATTTCAAAAAATTATAACTTTCTGTAAAACACAACAGTAACAATATGTAATTTTATGTACAAAAAAACGTTTATATTTTCTTTAGATTAGTTAAATTAGTTAAATTCTTCAAATTAGTTAAATTTTCAAAATTTATGCTGTAATTCTGTAATCTTATGTAGAATAAAACTTTGACATTTTCTTCAGCTTAGAGCTTTCTTTTTTTTTTGATCAGCTATAATAAAAAAATATTTTTACCACAAATAAGTATAGCGCGTTCTCAAATTTAAATAATTGCCAATATAAAATAGTATGCCAAGAGAATATGATGAATTATTGATACTCATATACAAATTATTTGCATTATTTTTTGAAATTTTACAAATTGTAAATAGAAAATATATTTTTTGGAGCTTATTATCTAGTTCTTTAAATTATTATTTGTTTAAAAACTATTAATTTTATGCCACGAATTCATGTTTAAACTCTGGTGGAATTTTTATTTCAAAGTACATAATAAAAAAAAAAGCAATATATACAGTGGGCCAAAAATTCGACTTTCGATTTTTGGTGATAAACCCCCCCCCCCCGGGGGGGGGGGTTTGGGGGGAAGGGGGTCCGGTAATTTTTTTTTTTTCAACGTTAACGTTAACCCGGGCTTTTGAAATTAACATGGGGTTTTAAATGGGAAGAGCTCAATTTTCAAAAAAATGGAAAAAGAAGTACTTGTTATACATTTTTTGTCAAGTAAAGTATTGTCACCTCTTGAGGAGTATTTAAGGAATAATTTCCACCCAATAGCTTTTGATTTTGACACACCTGAACCCCTTTAATTGTGCCCGGAAAATGCCCCAAAAAATGCAAAATAGCAGTTTTCTATAAAATTCATGCTAAAGACGGTATTTTAAAAAAAAATTTCAACATGAATTATTTTTAATCGATAAGTGACTAGTTTTCAAGTATATTTTAAATAATTTTAAATTGTTCAAATAATTAGTATTTGTTTAAACAATTTTTTTCCCCTGTAAATCGTGAAAAGTTATTATCTTTCGGAATAAATCGTACAAAGTTGATGAATGTAAAGAGTAGTAGTTCTTGTTTAACTTATTTGGTAATTATTTTAACAATTTTCATTTGTTTAAACAATTTTTTCTCCCTAATATCGTAAAAAGTTTTTTGAAGGATGTTTGGTAATTATTTAAACAATTTTGATTTGTTTAAACATTTTTTCCCCCTGTAAAGCGTGACAAATTATTACTTTCTGGAATTAATGACACAATTGAAGGAATTTAAGAGTAATATTTTTTTTCTATAGAATATTTAGCAATCTTAAAATAATTTCTATTTGAACAATTTTTGTTTGTTTAAAATTTGTTTTCTCTGCAAATCGAGAAAATTTATTCTTTTCAGCAATTAATGACACAATTAATGAATTTTAAGAATAATATTTTTTTGCTTAAGATACTTTGAAATTATTTAAACAATTAATAATCATTAATATAAACCATTTTTGCAGTCTGTTATGAGTAGTTATTTTTTCAGATCATATTCGTTAAAATAAATAATTTTTCAAATGAATTTCGGGTAATGAGCATCAACAAACATTTCTAAACAAACAAAAATTGTTCAAACAAATAAAAATTATTTTAAAAATTGCTAAATATTCTGTAGAAAAAAGATATTACTCTTAAATTCCTTTAATTGTGTCATTAATTCCAGAAAGTAATAATTTTTTACGCTTTACAGGGGGAAAAATTGTTTAAACAAATCAAAATTGTTTAAATAATTACCAAACATCCTTAAAAAATGTATTGCTTTCAACACTCGTTAATTGTGTCATTATTTTCAGAAAATAATAACTTTTTACAATTTTAGGGAGAAAAATTTGTTTAAACAAATGAAAATTGTTTAAATAATTACCAAATAAGTTAAACAAGAACTACTACTCTTGAAATTCATCAACTTTGTACGATTTATTCCGAAAGATAATAATTTTTCACGATTTACGGGGGAAAAAAATTGCTTAAACAATTTATAATTATTTAAATATACTTTAAAACTCGTCACTTATCGATTAAAAATAATTAATAATTCATCACTGATCATTTTCGGCAAAAAAAAAACGAAAAAATGACTAATAAACTACCGGAAAATATAAAAAAACTTCGAATGTTGACAATTTTGCCATGTATTTTCAAGAAAGTCGGCCCTATAGGTAATCAGCGCTACGCTCGGGCAATTTAAGTACTAACGCGCAGGGCAGTCAAATGTGTGCCCATTTTTAGCTTTTAGTGCCAGGGAGCTGGGTTTTACCAACCGATAAAGAAGGTTACTCTCGACACCCCGCTCAACTGATATTTTTTCAAAACGAAATCTAAAAATTAGAAGAAAAATTCTAAAATCATTAATGTCACGTTCAAATAATAACTTAAAGCGACAACTTTGTTCCTTCTTTCACATTTTTCAACAATCCAGGAGACGACAATATATCCAAAAATATGTTGGCTTTGACAAAAAAATTGGTGACAGCTATAACGAACAGACCTAACAGACCATAAACACGAATCACACGAATCCTAACCTAACCTCAATCTCTTGTCTTCTATCCCTTCTCTTCGGTTCCAAACACAACGTACTTCCTGCCGTGTACATATACACAAAATAGAACGTATGGATGCACACGGTTGCGAAATTTATGATTGTGTACGTAAACACTGGTTAGAACGGGAGAGAGAACGCCTTTGCTAGGCGTAACGTCAAATGTAATCCGAGTGCCCACGTTTCACCGTTCCCGCAAAAAGACAGTGAAACTGTTGTTCTCCAAAAACGAGGATAACGAAGCATCGATGGAGGTCCTCGATCCAAGTATTTCGAGAGACGATCAAGGTCTCTTCGGAGCTGATCTTCGAGAAAATGGTTTGTTTACGATGCACTTTCTCTCCCTTAAAATCATATATTCACTTATCTTTGCTCCTACTTACTGTGCCTCTCGAAGAGAAAGAACTTCCGGTGATTCATTAACTATCTTTTGTAATCGGAATCAGTTCCGACATTATCTAATAAATCTGGGTTCTCAAGGAGAATTCTAACCTATCAGTTATTCATCCTGTCATATTTTTGGACACAATTTTCTAAGAAAGGTTTCTAAAAAAAAACTCCTGATCTGTTAAATTATTCTCTAGGAAAATGCGCATTACTATTCGATACAGAGTTAATTGGACTTTCGTTGTTTCCACGAAGAGTGACTAGGATTTATGCGTCATTAAAGACAATTATCTCGAATTCGAAATTCTTTTGTATTTCAATCATTGATTGTGATTCAGTCACTGTGCAGAGATGATTTCACAGATTATTTTATTTTATCCTTGTCTTGTTTATTATTTGCAGACGTGTAACAAACCCAAAATTTTCAATTTCAACACTGATCACTTGAAATCGAAAAACTTATTTTTTGAAGCTTTATTTGTAGTTTAATTTGGAAAAATTGAAGCAATCGGAACTGCACACATTCATATTTTTAACTCGAAAACTTTTAAGTTCGAATGTAAAAAATTTAATTTGAGGTACCGTCAAACGGGGTAATTTCGGATATGTGAGGTAACTTTGGACATTCCTAAATTGATAGTTTAAATTACTTCAGGGGAATGTCCGAATTTAATCCACATGTCCGAAAATACCCCATTTGACAGTATTTAATACTCGACAACCTTAAATTTCCAAATTTCACATACTTGATGAAAATGTTTTAAACATAAGCATTAAAAATGAGCCATTCATAATTTAAATCAAATTTCAGCGATTTCGAATTCAAATATTCAAATAGAGGGTGGACGCGAAACTTCATTTTCAAAATTCCCTGACTTTGACCTGGCCAATTTTTCAATTTTCCTGATCTTATAATCTTTTTGATCAGAATCATTCATACATGGAATAAAAAAAATTGTGAATTTTTCTATTTTTAATTCATTCTTCTTGACAGTTATTTGAAGTGATCCTTATAAAAATTCCCTGACATTTGCAAGTATTTTTTCAAAATCCCTGCCTCTTCATGACCAACAAAATTCCCTGACTTTGCCATGATTTCCAGGTTTCCCCTGACCTGCGGCCACCCTAAAATATATTTCAAAAGTAAAGGCCTTCAAGTGTAGAGGATTATCAAATAAGCATTTATTTATTTATTATTTAATTCAAAATCAAACAGTTTTAAATTCAATCCATTATTGTACAATTGTTAATTGTAGAAGACTGGAGACCAACACGTGCGCTGCCGCGCGCGATTGTTTTTCTTCTGTCGCACGCAATTTTTTAATGAAAATATCTTATCTTCAGAATTAATATACTGGGTGTTTTCTTTAAATAAAAACATTGAAATATCTAACAAAAATACGCATCCTATGAAAAAATATCCTTAATAAAAACTTTTTATTTTCGAGGGGAAGCGAATTTTAAATCATTCCCCCCCCCCATCCCCAGGAGGAAGGAGGGGGGTCGCGAATCGAAAAAAAATTCGAATTAAACTTACGTACTTCGTAAAGGAGAATCTGTGATAAAAAATTGAGGTTTCTATTTGAAATTACAAAGTTACCCCCACTCCTGCCTCCTGGGAGGGAGGGGTAAATTTCTTCAAAGTCGCTTTTCCCCCTCGAAAAATATATATATATTTTAATATATATAATATATATAATAATATTTTTGTTCTAAACCATCACTTCCGGCGAAAAATATCAACATGACTTGAAATTATTCGTATATTGTAAATCTTCTTTCAAATATAATTTTTGTAACTAAAAATACCAATTTTCGACGAAAAACACTAACACAATCCGAAATTCTCCAAGCTTGTAAATTTATGCTTTTTCAAATAAAATTACCACGTGAAACACACGAGCAAAATCCTAAAGTTGTTGAAAAATGGTAAATAATCTTCGAAATATAATATTTTTTTATTAAAAAAACAAAATTTTCGTCGAAAGTCACTAAATTATGATTTTTTTTCAAACCAATTTTTCGTGTAAAACGCTGACAACCCAAAATTGTTAAAAGTTATAAATCTTCTTTGAAATTTATTTATTTTTATTAAAAGTACAAATTTGCATGGAAAAACTCTAACTTAATATAAAAATGTTAAAATGTTAAACTTGTTTAAATTATAATTTCAATTTCTGGTAATAAACGCTAATAAAACCGAAAAACGTAAATTGCTGAAACTGTTTGAATCTTTGAAATCTTATAATTTCTTATTAAAAATACACACTTCTTTTGCAAACGCTAAAATAATCTAAAATTCTTAAAAATTGCAAATCTTGATGATTATTTTTGTTTAAAAATACTAATATACGGGGGAAAAACTAAAATAACCTAACATTTGTATAAATGTTAAGTCTTCTTTGAAACCTCTGATTTTATACTAAAATTTATAAAAACATATATTTCTTTCCAACGAAAATCACTAATATAAGACATTTATAGTATTTACAATAATTTATTAGATAATTTGAAAGTAAGCAATAATTTAAAGTAATAAGGCTGTCTATGATTTTTCTTATTAAAAGGGATTTTTTGTAGATTTAGTTAGCAACATTTTAAATGTAAGATGTAAAACAACTTCAAGTAATGAAGAGCCAATTAGATTTTCCACTACACCTCCTTTTTGTATAGGATTTACAAATTTTGATGTTTTTTCAATTTTGCTAGGCCTTAAAAATTAATCAATTTGTTTTAAATTAAGCATTTAAAAATAGTACATATTATTTTTCCTAATTTCAGTGGACTATAAAGACAAGACTGGTCTAATTCCAGCGGAAATTCCGGAAGATGCTCGATCTTGCGTCAAAGCAAGATACACCCTAGGTTTCTTAGGATTCTTGGGATTCGCGCTTGTTTATGCCATGCGAGTGAATTTATCAGTAGCGATTGTTTCCATGGTCAACAGAACAGACATACCAGACACTGAAAAAAATACCACTGATGTTTGCCCCATTAACCCCGTTATTAATGGTTCAATAATTCCACCACCCGTAAGCAATTCTTCATTTCTTATGTTTCACCTCTTAAGTTAATTGAATAAAAAATTAATAACTTTCATGTTCTCTTCTTCCAAAAAGGACACTTTTTTTAAAACAGTTCATGAAATTTCAAAGTGAATAAAACCATTTTTTCAATGCTCTCATCTTTTTGACAACTAGTCTTAGAATGTTTTCTGGATGAATTAAACAATTATTTTACTTCCTGATAACTCAGTATATAAAATTAAAAATTTGTTCTCTAGTGAGATTAATTTTATCGCGAATAAAATTGTTAAGATTTTATGAAATGCGTACCACCAAAATTAAATCTTACTTGGGGAAATACGTTTCTTGTTTTGATAGCTTATCAAAATTACTTCTAATCGAAGAGATACGTTTCGTACTTTACCATTTTTTCACATTCAAAACAGATATCCATTTTAAGATAATATAAAAATGATCAATTACGCAGTTTTCTGAGTAGAAAATATTATTTACGAGCCTTGTAGACATTAGAGATATTTTGTACAACAATTCTATTTATGCTTATGAGTCATTTGGTGATAACTTTTTGAAATAGAAACTTCATATCTATTCATATAAAAAAAAGATCATCTAAATAAAATTATTTACTTGTTTCTTTTTTCGTAAAAAAAAGTATAAGCCTATTTTTTAAAACGTGTTTGGAAAATAGAAATAAGAACTTCATGTGAAGGATTACAGTACGTAACTAGATAACCGACAAAATCGGATTTTTTCAGGAGATTTTCAGTTTAAACAAAAAAAAAACTTACCCGCGAGATGTTGAGTTGCTAAGTTGGGAGAAAATTAGTTTTATTAGAAAAAAGTTAACCGATTCCGAATAAATTATTCAAGAATTTTGAGGTTCATAGATTTTTAAAATCGTCTTTGGAAAGCAACTAAAAATCTATTTGTCAATTAGAAATTAAAAATAAACTTTCCTTAGGGATGGAGGTAGGCTGAATAAGAATAAAAAAGTTTTCATACAAAAAAATTCTGTCCCGAGAAAATAAAGATTTAGTGTGACGATATCGCACTGTAACAGAAGTTTTTTTGCTGAAAGGTTAAAAAGAAGAAAGGTATATGTTTCTTTATAAATAAACGATAATAAGTTTAAGAAATAAAAAGTTAAGTGAAAAAAACCTTATAAAAGTGGCTTTTTGTCGAAAATGAAGATTTAATATTTTAGGTTGGAATTTGACGGGTACTGAATGGCTGAAAAAAAGTGGCAAATAATTTTATTGAAGAACTTCTTACTTGAAAAAAGAAATATTTGATATATTTTTAATTATCAATCTTTTTATGACTACATTAAAAATTAAATTTCGAACAAATCCTTTTAATACAACATGTATTTGATTTGTAAAGAAGTTTGAATGCAAAAAGCTCATTTTCGGCAAAAATTGTGGTTATCTAGTTCTGTATTGCAACCCTTCACATTATGAATATTTAAAAAATTGAATTCATCGATAATATTCGAATTTCAACCACTAGTTAAACATGAAAATATATCTGCTTTTAATTGTAGAGTCCAGGTGAATTCGACTGGGATGAAACAATGCAAGGCATCATATTAGGTGCTTTTTTCATAGGATATGTGACTACAAACGTTCCCGGTGGAAGATTGGCGGAAAAAATTGGTGGAAAAATAGTTTTTGGATTAGGAGTATTTTTAACGGCAATATTAACTGTCATCAGTCCTTTCGCTGCTTACTGGGGATTATATCCATTTTTGGCAGTGCGCATTGCTGAAGGTTTTACAGAGGTAAATGCCTATTTATTTTTATTTCATGAAAATTGGTATTCAAATTTTTAATATTAAAATTTGTTCAACCATTTTATTCAAGTATTCAATTTTCAAATTTGATTCAAAAATCATTTCCTAGGGGGTCACATATCCTGCTATGCACAGCATGTTAGCACACTGGGTACCACCACTAGAAAGAAGTAAATTTGCAGCGCTGGTCTATGCAGGCAAGTATTTCGATTTGATTTTATAAATAATCAGGGTGTACAGTCTTTCCCCGAATGCCGTGCCGTTTCCCCTTTTCTCGTTAAATATGCGAAATTTGAAGATGCAATTGTTCGTTTTACATCTACGAAATTATTCTATTCAAAGCTAGAATATGGTAAAACGAGTAATGAAAGCTTTTTTTAACTTACAGCATTATCTGTTATGATTAATTTAACTTTTTTAAGTTTTACTAATTTAAAACTAAACTATATTTAGTATTTAAATAAAACTTTAAACGTAAAATATTTTTCTTAATTAACTATAATGAAGTGCGATGATCTGCCTGTCCCCACTAGATTCTTTAGTATAAATTTGAATAACGATTGTCATTATGTTAGACATATTATAATAGTTTTTATTACGTGTTAAATATTTTCTTTGAGGCCAAAATAAAACCAGGAAGTGATCCTTTTTCATTTAAAAATTAAAACAATTTATATGTTAGTATTGAACACAATGTAGAAAAGTTGACATAGTGAACAAAATCGAGTGCGAAGCACGAGATACGTGATGAGAATGTGTTCGTTAAGGCCGAAGGAGCTTTAGCAAAAGAGAATTCACAATCACCAAATTACAGTTGTCGATGCTTCGACTTCTAATTTTAAATGGTATGTGCACAAATGTGGGGGAAATACAAAGACCAAGCGCGAGGTAAATATATTATCGAGGCATTTCTACGGATTTCAACAGTTTCAAGGGATATGAAGGAATTCGACAAATTCCAGAGGATGTTAAAGATTTAAAATTATTTTAAAAAGATTCCAGACAATTTCAAACGGTTACGTTTAAAAAATTGGTAAAACTCTTATATTTAAAAATTTGTTATTATGAATTTTTAAATAGTTTGTTTTTAATATTGTAAAATCCAGGAACGTGAAACCGCGATTCGCGCGCGTGCTTTAGTACTGGTATAAAATATTTTAGATGCTCAGACTTCAACTATTTTTAATTTAATGTTTAGAGCATTGAAGAGTGTTGTTTCCAATTTACATTCAAAGTATTAATTATAAACGAACGCCTTAATTTTTTCAACTAACTGAGTACAGCCAATTAAAAAAACTTCTTTAACAGCAGAGATAATTAAAAAATCACTTAACATTGTTTAAAAACTATACAATTTCTTATCAAAAGATTGTTTTTTCTTTTCTAAATGTATGAATAAATGTTTAATTTTTCCCCCTTTTCGTGAAGAAATGACCCTATTTCCCCTTTTTTGAGTTCTATTTGCTTTTATTTTAGTTCTATAATTCTATTCTATTCACATTTTTTCAGGATCAAACTTCGGAACTGTAGTTTCCTTACCAGTGAGTGGATATTTATGCTCTCTGGAACTTTGGGGCGGTTGGCCCTTAGTATTTTATTTATTTGGAGGACTTGGAATAATTTGGTATGCTTTTTGGCTTTTATTCATATACGATACTCCGGCTGTTCACCCAAGAATCGATCCAAAAGAAAGGGCATACATCGAAGCTTGTGTTGAACCCAAAGACGAAGTAAGTTTCCAATTTCTAAAATTTAAAGGCGATTCAAAGTAATATATTGATGTATTAATAAATTTAAAGCAGATTTTTCGGGTTTCAATCGTGTGCAAAACTACGAATCTTGCCGACGTTTCGTGAACATTGCAGTTCACTTCTTCAGGGTTGACCTGAAAACTGATGTTTCAGGTTATGTTGTTCTTATATGTATTCTCTAAGATGCCTGTGATTAGCCAGAGCGCCCCTTTTAATATATTATTAAAGAACTCTACGGAGAAAGTTTTCTTATTAAAACTAACACTTTAATGCGCTCAGGTCTCTCAAGCTAAGTTACTAACATCTTTAGCTTTCTTAAATCGGTTTAGGGACAACAACATCGTTCCAAAATTCATACAGTTGAAAACCCATTTGGGAACATCTAAATCCAAATCAATTTACATAAAACAAGTTTGCTTCTCTTGAAAGAAAAAATACAACATACCAAATTTGTCTTGCACACTACCTCCAAAAAAGTATTAAAACTTCACCTTTTCCTATCAAACACTCTCAGATTTGACATTTGGTTTACATTGGACCGCATATCATTTGACCAATCCCAACGGATTAAAGATCTTTTCACTCAAAAACAAAAAATAAAATTAGACCAATTACATCCAGTAAGGCACACACCATTACCTAACACAGAAAAAAACATCTCTAACCATCATCTGAGCAATGAAATGATTTCAGCCTTATCTAAAGGACATAATTTTTCAATAGCTCCCTCCAAAATCCCGAAAGAAGAAATCATCAGTAATTTGGATTCCACCATATATACCCTGCCACCCGAAAAAGCGGATGACATACGGCGTAGGACGGGCAACATCTTACGCCAAGCCCTCAAACTTAACAAAACAACCAAAAACAGCAATTAAAGAACTCAATCAGAATAAAGACATCATAATATTACTCGCAGACAAAGGCAACACAACAGTAATAATGAATAAGGAAGTCCAAAACACTTTTGACTTTATCAGAAAAATATACAAAAGATTCACATTCAACCCCATTACATCCTAGTGAGTTGCGGCGTAGTATCTCTCTTTACGAAAGTACCAGTTTCTGATACAATCTATATTATTAAATCCCTTGCAAACTTCCCCTCTAATCTCACATCTTTCTTAAAATACTGCCTCAGTAATACCTACTTCTCTTTCAATAACCAATTCTGCGAACAAATCTCAGGAGCAGCAATGGGATCTCCAATCTTACCTGTAATAGCCAACATGTTTATGGAAAATCTAAAATCTTTAACCAATCCAAGTTTAAACCACAATTTTGGTGCCGTTACGTTGATGACACTTTCGTCATCCGCAAGCATGGACTAGATGAACTGCACAAGTTCTTCTATTTCATCAATTACAATTTCTTGGACGTACACCAGACTCTCTTTATAGGAACGCGCGATCGCACGCGTTATATGAATTCCTAGAATTTCTGGTCCCCACAGTTTCTCAGGGGGCAGGGCGAGAGACGGTTGCGACTCCGCTGCTGAAGGGACGCATGCACTACTACTCAGTCAAGTTTATGTAATATTATGCAATATTATGTAAACTGTTCAGGCGGCCCTGACTGTTTACGTTTCGCTGTACGCGCTATATAAACAAAGCTATTTTCAGGCATCCCCCGAGATTGTTATGATATGATGTTTACAGAAAACCCACACATACAAACAGATACCTACATGCCTCCTCCCACCACCACCCATCTCAAAAACAATCGGTCATCAACTCCCTTGTATACGGACCTGTCTTCATAACAGATAAAGATAACTTACAAAAGGAACTACAAAATGTTAAACAAATACTAATACAAAACGATTACACAAACAAATTGATACGACAATAAGAAAATATACTAAAAAAAAAACAAGTCAACACAACCTACTAAAGAGAGAGAAAAACGACCACCATCCTACCCTACATTCAAGATATCACAGAACAAATAGGAAGAATTCTTAACAAACACAACATCCAAACAATATTTAAACCACCTGCGAAAATAGGACAACTTCTAAGCAACCCTTAATATAAAAAGCACCTCTCAGTGATCTGGGAGTATATCAAATGCCTTGTTCTTGTGACAAATTCTATATTGGAGAAATCGGGAGAGCGGTGAGCCAACGTGTAAAGAAACATGAGAGTAAAGTCAGGCTAAAACGTTTCACGCAATCAGCACTAGCTGATCATCATATCGAAACAGGACATAGCGTTTTATTTGACAAAACAACCGACATCGCAAAAATGTACAATAATTTCCAAGAAAACATAGAGAAGCAATCGAAGTCATAAAACCCCCTAATAACTCAATAGGGATAATGGATATAATACCAATCCGATTGGGCTTTCCGTCCTCTCGGGTTTAAAAAAAAAAACTTGATTGGTCAATCAAGTTTGACCAGTCCCCACCATGGGACGTTCTGGCCAATCACAGACATCGTAGAGAATATATACACTTCAGTTTCAGGTCAGCCCTGAAGAAATGAACTGCAATGTTCACGAAACGTCGGCAAGGTTCGTAATTTTGCACACGGTTGAAACCCGAAAACCCTTCTTTAAATTTATTATAATGAATCATCGTGAAAGCATTAAATATATTATATTTATCTATTAAAACCGAGGATTGACAACTTGACTTTTTAGTGTACACCAGATATTAAGATTTCCCAGTTTTAAATGGTTTCAAAGATTTCATGAAGGCTTGTATGCCAGATTTCAATTGAGATTTACCCCACGATTAAAACCCTACTAAACTAAATTCATTTCGAATTTGAAGGACGATCCTGGCGTCCCTTGGGGTTCGATCTTCACATCTCTACCTGTGTGGGCGATAATGATTACACAATGTGGGCAGTCCTGGGCTTTTTACACCCTTCTAACGGAACTGCCGACCTACATGGATAGAATTTTGCGCATGGACGTGCAGAAGGACGCACTACTCTCGGCCTTACCTTATTTAACCGCCTGGATAGTGGGCCTGATAATTTCAACTATAGCTGATGCTCTATTGGCTAGACAGAAACTTAGTCTCCTGACTTCCTTCAAACTTTGGAACACAATTGCCTCCTTAGGTCCCAGTCTTAGTTTCTTGGGTGTTATTTGGGCAGGATGCGATTCCACTATCGTTATGGTGATGCTCTCGGGACTAGGATCTCTTTTCGGTGCCGTTTATGCCGGTAATCAAATGAATCACATCGCTCTTTCTCCAAAATATGCAGGAACGCTTTATGGATTAACGAACGCTGCTGCGAACGTTTGCGGATTCCTAGCACCCTTCGTCATCGGACGTATGATTCAAGGAAGTGTGAGTAACTTTATTTTTTTAATTCACTCATTTATTGATAACAAGAATAAATTCCCAAACGAATACAGGGTTGCTGTAGAAGTCTGGTTTAAAAATTCCAGGACTATTCCAGGGTTTTCAGATCTACTTTAAAAAAAATATTGAGTCATTTTTTTTAATCCAGCCAGTTCTATTCAATTTCAACACATTATACTGATCGCAGACTAATTTGCCAACGATTTCTTGTACAATGATTAATCAATGCAAATGTAAAGGACTTTTCAATCATTATTGACGAAGTAAAATTTTATTTAGGTACAATTTTAATTAATTGAATTTAATTTTAAATCAGATTTCGGTTCCTACTAATGTTACAGAGTCGACCACCAACGAAATATTTTGTTTGTCAAAAAGAACAAGACGACAGGAATCTTATTTTTTTAAATTGTTGAGATCGTTTTCAGTGAAAAACCAAAATTCACGTTGGAAAAGACATAATATATGACAAAAGTCTAGAAAACACAATTATTTATCTTAAAAGGTTCTAAAAGTAATGTTTTTTGACATTTTTTTCAACGCGTTATTTTTCGAAGTTAATTAAGAGCACATTTTCAATTTACACTTAATTTGTCTTAAATTGATTATTCCTCATTATTCATAAATTGTATTATTTGCAAAAAAAAAACAACTTTGACCTTTAGGAGTTGAAATACTGACAAGTTTGTCGACAAATGTATTTTATCAAGCCGGGAATATACGCGTGGTTTAATTTCCTTTGAAAGAGAACATATTTTGACGGCCACCGATTGTGTAACTCAACCAGATTAAACATAGACCGTTCGCCTGATAGGAATTCATTCAATGGCATTTTTTTTCGTTAATATGTTTATTTATCAAACCACCCTACAATAAATAATGAACCTGCAGTAGATAATCATTAATTTAAAATACTAGTTCCTATAAAATAATTTACTTAATTTGAATAATAATTAGGACACTATATGTGTTAATAAATTTAAATTAGAATTCATTATTTCAGGTATATTTGTGCTTACAATTAATGATTGTCTACTATAGGTGTATTATCAACTGTAGGATGGTCTCCCCTACACTCTAATCCTAATGACTGTTATTAGTATTTAATTGATAATTAATTACCGAGATGAAACGCCCCCTAAAGGTTTAATCACAGCTCAAATATTACTAAAGTTTTTTTACTCTTCATTTTCTTGATATAGTATAACATTTTCGATTTTCCTTCTCTGTTCATCAGATTAACCTATATACTTGCAAAATATTTTCTTACCGTTAAGATATCAGTTATCGATCTCGAAAATTTTTTATTGATAATTTTTTTAGTTTTTAAATACTTTTTACTTGCTTAATTGTTTTAGGTTTCTATGCATCCTATTTCAAATCAGAACCTTTGCATTTAAAATTGTGCAATTTAATTTTAAAAGCATAAAATTGAAGGTTGCCTGACTTTGAAAGTTTTTCAGTTTTAAATTATTTTGAATTTGTCAAAAAACTTTCTGATTCAAGTACTTTTTCATTACATATATTTTTTCAATTGCCATATTTAGACAATTTTTATAAATGATTAAATTTGTAACGATTCAATTATAAATTAAATTAATTCTTTTAATGTTTCTATCGTGAAATTGTATAATTTATCGAATGTCTCGAATTGAAAAATGATGAATTTTTTGGGATTTTAGTATTGGGTAAATATTTTAACTGTCGGTCGAATATTTAAAATGAAAATTTTAAGCAAACGTTTTCAAAAGTTTCAGTGTTTAAATATGCAATTTCAGATATTTCAATGAAAAGTTAAATTTTTAAAAGGTATATTTTTGAAACTTGGACATTTTAAAACATTTTCCACTTGAATTTAATAAATTTCGATATGAAAATGAACCAATTTTGTTATAACAAATTATTTACCCAGTTTCCTATATTGCAATTTACCCTTTTTCCCCGAATAAAAGCCCTTTAATTGAAATTTTTTGGAATTCGGTAACTGGGAAGTGTTTAAATTTAATATTTAATAATGATTTTGATTAATTATCGCTAAATATCAGTCTTTTTTCATTTCTTAAATCATTTAATAAATACAGATTTGGTAGCTTTAAAAATTCAACATTTTTATGTTTAAAGCGTGACTCGCTTGCTTCTGCATGAAAAATATTAACTATGAATTATTTTTCTTTTCAGGAAACCTTGGCTACTTGGCACACCGTTTTCTGGATGGCCGCAGGCATAAATATGACAACTAATTGCTTCTATCTTCTCTTCGCTTCCGCGACTGAACAACCATGGAGTAGAGGCCATAGTTGATGACAATGCCCTCATAGAGAAACTTTTATCGTGGAGAATGGTTTGCCGCTTGATCGTCTTGCTCTCACTACATTTTAACAAAACCGCTGAGAGGAAATGTCTGCTAAGTCTCGTTTCACTTCTTCAGAAAAGACATTTTTACTTCGCAAGTAAGACCAAAAACATGAAATGGGACCGGACTTTCACTCTCAGCACCAAATTCTCCTTTTCTGTTACAAACTTTACTTAAAACTCTAATTAAGTAATTACTTTATCAGTGAATTAGTTAATAATTCAGCACAAATTATTCAATAATTCAGCACGAATTATTCAATAATCCTAGGCTTCAAAAATCACAGTTATCACTTAGTTTAAAGACGATTACATCGACATTCCCCCATTCCTTTTTCAAGAGACCAAACAATTTTCGAATATTTATACTCATTATGTGATACTTGTTCGCTAAGTGAAAAACGCTTTTCTCCGCGTGAACACTGAGCAGGATTTTACGTATATTTTTCCGTTTAATTAAGGTTTAAGATAAAATGTGAAAAGCAGATGAATTGAGAAAGGCGGAGAAAGAATACAATAGGATTTAAATATGGATGCTAATATGTAGCTTCAAAACTCAGATTGGAGAGCATTCGAATTTAAATTTAATGCAGATGTATTTAATGTGAATTCGAAGTGAAATCCAGACCAAATTTTAATTAAATTCTAGATTGAAGGAGATTTGGAACGTAATACGTATCGAAAATGGCTTGTCTGTGATCAGATCTGTTAAAGTTGTGCTCGTATCGGTTCTCTAAGAGATTTCGATATCATATATATATATATATATATATATATATATATATATATATAATATAATTATATAAAAAAATATCTGGTGCTTAAAACTCGAACATCCCGTTTAAGAATTTCCCGACAGGTCATAATTAAATATCCTGCCGGGAGATTTTTTAGGGGAGGTTTCATCGGAAGACTTTCTTGTTTGAAACATGTATTCGTCGAATTATGAAAAGGCCTTGCAAATTCGTCGAGGCCTTGACTAGAACGTTTAGAGAGAAATCTATATTAGAATTTCATATCATGTACTGTGTGAAACAATAAGCTATCAATGTTCTTGAACTTTCTTGTACATTTTGACGTAAAAAATGACGTATCAAGGAACGTGTACACGTTGCTGTGCAAATTATTTATTGGAATTGTGGAATAGAGAAGTTTCGATACACAAATGAATTCTCAAGGTTTCGAATTCTATTGTTATATTTTAGATACCAAGCAAAGAATTTAAATCTCGAGAATTCCAAATTTGGGGTTGCTGTCTACAACTTGTAGTCGTTTCTGGAAAATAATGATAATACGAGCATAGTTTGATAAGAGTAGGAATAGAGATATATTGCAAAGGTGTAAAGGTATAAAGTTTATAAAAGAGTAGCGATCTTGATGGGAACTTTGTTGTTTTCCTTGTAATTATTATATACAAAATTTATGGTATGTACTGCAGGATTTTAAATTGAAGAGTTCGAAATTATTAGAGGCCTCCGCAGTTTGTTATTTTTCCGCACAAATTAAAGTTAACTGTGGTAAAAACCAATCAGATACACTTTATTAATTAAACTAATCTATTAATTCGTTATCAAGTTTGGAAAAATAGGAAAACAAGATAATTTTTTACAATCTAGGGAGATAATCGATAATAATAATACAGAATCAGTATTAAGTGTTGGCTGATGTTTACTTATTCGTTTGCTATTTGCAAGGATAAATAAAAATATTGCGAAAGTTATTAGAAAAGTTTTATTTCCCTTCTCTTGAATGATGAACGAGAATACGAGGGCTTGTAAAAATCAGCTCGTACTTCAGTCAAAGAAGACGGTCCATTGCAGTTGATTATTTAAAAATTATTTGTCGTCTAAAGCTTTTTTGTTTTAAATTAAAAAAAAAGGAATGTATTTATAATTAGGGGTTACATACATATGATTGGGGTTACGATGAATTCAGGTCTTCCTTCTTTTTTGCAGTGAGTTCAAAGATCATGTCTCGCATTCGACTGAAATCAGTCAACTCAGACTTCAATTTTTGTATCATCTCCTCTTTTTCTTTGATGATTCCTTGATATCTATTACACTGGTGGGTCATCTGCTGCATTTCTTGCTTCAGGGCGCCTTTATCGTCTTGCACTGACGCTATCTCTGCATTTTTCTCCTCAATGATCTGTAAGAAATTAAAATATACATTTTTATCTTTATTTTGGACTATTCTGTTGTTTTTTTTAAAGTTAAAACGAGGGGTTAACCACCCGATGTTGAGTGTACACAAGATTTCCAAATATTTCACAGAGATTTTTAAGTTTTCAAAACATTCCTGAATATATCACGAGATTTCACAAGATTTGAATAGATTTCAGGAAATAAAAAAAATATCTCATGATTTTAAATCATTTTCAAAATATTTGAATAGATTTCCGGGGCCGCTCAAAAACGACGTCATGCTGCCAGAGGGAGGGGGGTTAGCAGTATCTGTAAAGGGAGGGAGTTAACGCAGAATGTGAAATCACAGATGAAAAATATAAATGTGAATAAGCATTTTTTTTATGCTTTAAAAATTAAAATTCGTGACTATATTTTACAAGTAAAGCATCGAAATACAGACTCCACAGTCTTATCCCATATTTCCCTCTTTACCCCTTTTTTAAAGAAGAATTCCTCTTTTTCTAGATGAAAGTTCATTCTTCTTTATTGAAAAGTCTACTATTACATTTTTAACTCAGAATTCATCCCTTTTGGTTAAAAATTCGACTACTTGGTTAAATTAAGATTTAAATACTTTCTTGAAAATTAGTTGTTTTTAGTTAAAAATTAATTTTCTTAAATGATTTAACTAATTTATTTTTGTTTGGAAATTGATCAATTTTACTTAATACAATTTACAATAACAATTTTAATTAAATTTTTCATTGAGAATTCATCTTCTTTGGTTGAAAATTCATCAACTTGGTTGAAAGTGGAAGTACTTTCTTAAATTTTCATTTTATTGGTTCAAGATTAAACTATCTTATTGAAAATTCCCTTTTTTGGTTGAAAAATAATTTTTTGACTGAAAATTGAACTATTCCATACTTAGTTGAAAATTGATCGGGTTTAGTTGAAAATTCAACAATTTGGTTTAAAATTGATGTATTTTATTGTAAATTCGTCTTTTTTGGTAGAAAATTAATCTTCTTTATTGGAAATTTCACTGCTTGGTAGAAAGTGTAACTAATTTGTTAAAAATGTATTTTATTATTTCAAGATCCATCTCTCTAGTTGAAAATTCAACTATTTTGTTGATAATTCGTTTTTTTTTTATTTAATTTTTTTAACTAAAAATGTAACTATTCCATGCTTGGTTGAAAACTGATGTATTTTGTTGTAAATTCGTCTTTTTTAGTAGAAAATTAATATTCTCAATTGCGATTTGACTACTTGGTTGAAAGTTGAGCTATTTTGTTAAAAATTGATTTTATTAGTTGAAGATCCATCTCTTTGGTTGAAAATTCTTTTTTTTTTCTTTG
>CAKNXH010000192.1:72576-164030 GCA_932178445.1 Andricus quercusramuli
TTCTACTGTAAATCTAACTATTTCATTTTTTGTGTAAATTGATCATTTTTAGTTTAAAATTCAACTAATTGGCTTAAAAATTCAACTGTTTTGTTCAAAATTCGTCTTTTTGGGTTGTAAATTATTTTAATTTCATAGAAAATTAACTTTTTCGTAGAAAATTCATATGTTTTTGTTGAAAATACAACTTTTTTCTCGAGAATTCGTGTTTTCGGTTTAATTATTCAATAATTTGGTTACTATTTTTGTTTCTCTCTTGACTAAAAAATCTTTTTTAATAAAAATTTAACTTTTGTTGTTGAAAAATCGTCCTTTTGGGTTGAAAATTGATCTCTTTTGGTAATAACTTGATATTTTTTAGTTAAAAATGTAACTGGTTAAATATTAATTTGGTTGAAAATGCAACTGTTTTGTTAAAAATTTAATTATTTTGTTGAAAATTTAACACTTTTGCAGAACATTTGTCTTTCTGGAAAGAAAATTAAACTTTCTTTTAACAAATTCGTGTTATTGGATTGTAAATTCAACTATTTGGTTGAAAGTGCAACTGTTTTTGGTTGATAATTATTATGTTGTTGTTCTTAAAAATTCCACTATTTGTTTGAAAATTCGCCTTCGTAGGTTGAATATTGAACTATTTTGTTAAAAAGTTATCTTTTTCGTTTGAAAATTCAAATGCTTTGTTGAAAATTCGTCAATCAATCGTATCGGGGGTTGTATTCAAATTGTTTCGGTCCCAAATCGGTAGCAAATGTTCTCTCGCTTGAGACAGCAGTTCTAGGAAGGCGGAAATCGGGGTGACTGAAACCGAGAGTTTGGTGTGAATGCAATTGTTTGGCTAAAAAATGATTTTGTTTGTTGAAAATTCCACTCTTTGGTTGAAAAATCATCTTCCTTGGTTAAAAATTCTTCTCAAACATTCAACTTTTTAGCTTGAAAACTCAACTCGTTTGTTGAAAACTCATCTACTATAAAATGCAGTATATTTTAACATGAACTCGTAAGCTTTTCATATTGAATTCAATATGGTACTTGTACATCAATTTTATTTAAAAGAATTTATTCCTCGATTGTCGTGAAAAATCACCCCATTTTAGGCATTTATGAAAAGAAATCGAAGAAAAAAATTTGATTGGGGTGTTCGTATTTGTGACGTCACCTTAGGGAAGGGGGGGGGGGGCCCTCAAGCATTGTATGATGATTTGTATCGAAGAAGGGGAAGGGCGGAAAAAGTCTAAAAAATAGCGTGACTAAGTTTTTTGAAGATGTCACAAAGATTTTAAACGAGTTCATAAGATTTCCGGAAAGGCTTATGCACCAGATTTCAAAAGTGGTTAACCCCTTGAGTTGATACAATTGAAGAAAAACATACCTGTTCTTTTTTAGTCAAGCCATCCTGCATTTTATGAAGTGTCTTCGTCATTTCATGATTTTTGCTACTTAGCTCTTGACACTTTTTATCCGCTGCTACATAATCACTTTCGCTCTTTGCAATTTTTTTCGTCAGGGCCTCGATTTTATTTTTGCATGCTTCCAATTCTTCCTTTTGTTCTCGAACTACATTTTCTAATTTTGCGATCTGAGTTGACTTCTCGGAAACTATTTTCTTCAGACTTTCGCTCTCCTGTGAAAAAGCATTTTTCATTTATTGCAAGTTTTGGCTCCTTAAAGTAAAATAATGATTAAATTCGAATTTATAGTAGCATAAGATGTAGGCAACTAAAAAGTCATTATAATTCACCTGTGTGTGAACAGCGTAGGTCCGTTTGCTTTCTTTTTCGACTTCTTGAATCCTATTCGTGAAAGCAATCTTCTCTTTTTGTAATCCCTCTAAAGACTGCTGTGAACGGAAGAGCAGTTGATGCAATTTTCTCGATTCAGCGATCACTTGCGCTAGTTGATGCTGAAGACTCGTAACTCGATTATTTGCTGCTTCTAAACTAGCTTGGTTTGCTCTTTCCGCGTTCCTAATTGCTGCCAGCTGTTTAAAAACCAAACCTTTGATTTAAAAATTCTACAAACCTTTTTTTTTTTTAATAATGCACTCCAGTGGTGTAGTCGAGGCCTGGCGGCACCAGGCCTCGACCAGGAAATATGTTATGAAAATATTACGTTTGTGTGATTTCCCAAGTTGTAAATTGATTCTGTTACTTTTGTCAGTAAGCAAGGAAACACTGCGAAATTTGAAAAATGACCAATTTTGCCATTAGTAATTTGACAACAAAATATTTGGAATCAACCATTTTTTTCGATTCTTGGCTTATGTAATTTGTTTGAAAAAGTTTGAAATTTGATCAATTTAATTTAAGGAACATAATTGAGGCACTGAGAACAACTCGGTAAAGCCTAATTTTTCGAAAATATATTTTTTTAAGTTGTGGATAAATGTTAGAAATATGTAAGGAAAAAAATTTCCTTTTACCAAAAATGTTGTTGAAGTTGAGGTGGTCGTTGAGAAATGAGATTGAAGAAATTAAAAATGCACTTTTAAATAATTAAGTATGACAATTAGGTAAAGCCCATTTCATTTTTCCTCCACTCTAGACTGAAAATTGAAAAAAAAAATATTTTTAAATTTAAAAGAACATATATCTCATAAGGACCACTTGCTTCTCTAATTTTCTCAGAATTTTCTGATTTTCAATCCTACTACAGAAAAAGATTTATTTTTCTCGAAAAAATTTCATTTTTGGGCTTTAGGGAACGACCAGTAATCAAGTAGGAATTTTTTAAATGTTGCCCCCCCCCCCCCCAACATTATAAGAATTCATTAGATTATTGGCCTCCCTCCTTCTGAGATAAGATTCTATATTTTCAAAAAGTTTCAAGGGATGACAGATGTTTAATCCTTATCTGATGATGTTTCGAGAAAATCTCGACTTCGTCTGAAAATGATCAACATGAATCACTAATTTGAAAGGATTTAAAGAGATTTTGAAGTATTTTAAAGGACGTCGAAGAATTCCAAGACATATATCGAAGTATTTTCCAGAATTTTTAAGGATTGCAGAGCATCATGGATTTTAGGGGATTTTGTAAGATTTCAACAGATTTAACGGAATCTCAAAGCATTTACAAATACTATCATGGATTTTAAGAGATTTCAAGGAATTCTGATGGCTTTGAAAATATTGTAATATATATTAATAATATTCACATCATTAAAAACATTTAAAGGGATTTTAAGATGTTTCAAAACATTCCAAAGTACATCCGAGAATTTTAGAGGATTTCAAGGGATTTTCAGGGAGCTCAATTATTTTAAAAGGATTTAAAGAGATTATGTAACGATATCCATAGAATTCATAGGATTTCAAAGAATATTCACATCATTAAAAAAATTGTAAGGGAATACAAAATTTTCAAAAGAATTCACGGGATTTCAAAAGATACCGAAGATTAATGGGATTACAAATGATTTGCAAAATTTTTGAAGGATTTTAAGAGATTTTAACGGATCTCGTAATATTTCGAAATATTTCAAAGATTTAACTCATTTAAAGAGATTTTTAAGGGACTTTTATGGGATTTTGAAAATTTTAAGTAATTTGTTTCACGGAATCTCAAAGAATTTTATGGGATTTCAACAGTTTTTAAAGGACTTTAAGGGATTTCAGAAACCTCAATTAAAAGGATTTTAAGAAATTATGTACGACACCCATACAATTCGAACGATTTCAAGGAATATTAACATCATTTAAATAATTTTAAGTGATTTATAAAATTTTCAAAAAAAATCATGGGATTTTAAAAGATTTGAAGTGATACCTACGTATTTTCTCGAATTTTGAAGGATGTTAGAGGATTTTTGTGGGATTTTAATAGATTCTATGGAGTTCAGAAGATTGTAAAAGATTTTAAAGAATTTTAACGAATTTCAAGAAATTTACAGAGATTTTGATGATTTCACGGAATCTAAAAATTATCATGGATTTTAAGATATTTCAAAACATTCCAAATCACATCCACGGATTTTAGAGGATTTCAAGGAATTTTCAGGGATTACGTACGATATCCATAGAATTTGAAAATTTTTAAGGAATATTCACATAATTTAAAAAATTGTAAGGAAATTACAAAATTTCAAAATAATTCAAGGGAGTTCAAAGGATTTCAAGATATGCCGAGATATTTCTGGAATTTTGAAGAATGTCAGGGGATTTTAATGAGACTTTGAAGACTTGAAAGAATTTTATCAGATTTCACGGGAGTTCAAAAGATTGTAAAATATTTTACGGGATTTTAACGGCTTTTAAAAGATTTACAAGGGTTTCTATGATTTCACGGTATCTAAAAATTTTAAAGGATTTTATGATATTTCAAAAAATTCCAAAGTACATCCACGGACTTTAGAGGATTTCAAGGTATTTTCAGGCAGCTCAATTATTTCAAAAGGATTATAAGAGATTGTGCACGATATCTATATAATTCACAGGATTTCAACGAATATTCACATAATTTTAAAAATTGTAAGGAAATTTCGAAATTTTCAAAAGAATTCATGGGATTTCAAAGGATTTCAAGAGATTCCACGGTATTATCACGAATTTTGAAGGATGGCAGTGGATTTTAATGAGATTTCGAAGATTTTTAAAAGACTTCAAGGGATTTTACGGATTTTAAAAGAATTAAAGGAGTTTAGATTGTTTCACGAGATTCAATAAGGTTTAAAGAGATTTCAAAATTTTCCAAAAATTTTAAAAACGCACCACTGCAAATTAATTTTTTTTTTTAATTTTTCCCTGTTGATGAACGAAGGGATGCCTGCTGGGAAGGTTCAGCTTGATGGGAGATGATCATCGATTTAGTCAGACAGCTTTATACCACATATAGCTTCAATTTTGTAAGTACTTTTTGCTTCATATGAATATTAAGAAAGTCACAATAATTTCCATAAATTTTTTGGAGCTTTGCGTTAATTTTTAAGAATAGGATCTTTGCATGATTTACAGCAATTGCATTTTTCAATAATAAATTACCTACTCTTTACATTGGTGAAAGAAAGTCTGGTTTAAATAGTTTAATTCGGAAGAAATTGAAAGATAAATTAGTAATATTTTAATATTACATTGAGTTGTTAAATCGTTTCTGTAAAATTGGCCTTATTGGCTAACTACCGAACCTCACTATTTCATTCAGCAGAAATTTCAATTTACCGAAATTTAATTTTCCCTAAAAAACTCTACATCATTAGTAACAATTTAGTCATCTTCTAATTATCTATTTTTATATTTTAAGTTCAAATTGAAAAAAAAATTACGTTTTTTTTTAAACGACCCGATTAAATTTCCATAGTAGTCAAAATGTCTATGGAAGTACCACCAGGCCATTTTTTAGGACTACACCACTGCTGCAATCTCCTTATACACCTTGATATTTTCAAATCTACTCCACCTTATATTCATAGAGTTCAATAACAGCTGAAGTGGTAACATCATTAATTTTATTCGTATCGTATGCCTCCTTAAGTTTATCGATGCAAACATTTAGGCGATCCTCCTGAACGAGGGACATGAAAGGCATCATTTCTGTTGCAACATACTGACTAGAATGTCTTCCTCTGGATTCCATCGTATTATTCGTTCCACCTCGAACGAGAACCAAGGATTCCAACTCACCCATGCAGTGAGCAACTGTGGAAAGACTTCTCACAAAAAAGTAGTTAAACTAACGTGACATGAAGGAGCGAATCGATGGTTTGAAAATATCTAATCCTTACAAAGCCTCACCATTCCTGTGGAAAGCATACTGTGGAGGGCAACTGAAGAACCTTCTGCTTTACCTCCTCGTCACCCGTGAACAACGCCAGGGCCATCGTCATGTGTATTTGCTTCTTTCTCATCAGTTCCGAGTATAAAGTCAACCAGTCTGAATTTGTTTGGGCCATTTCCGAGGTCAAGGCTAAAGCATGAACGTAAAAAGTCGTCGACTGATCCTAAAGACAAATCAGGAATACATTTAAATAAGTGAGAACACATTAAAGCCAAGAAATATACATTTAAGTGAATGAAACTAAATGGTTTTCCAACAGTAAATTTCTTACTGGAAAAAGATTGTCAGGACAGTTCGTGCTTTTGTCTCGATCCTCGTCTTCAAGAATTGGCTTCAGTAACTTCCTCATCGCTTGATCCGTGAAAACGTGGAAGACTTTTTGCCTGAGATTATCGATTCTGACGATTTCTTGCAGCAGTTGCATCAATTCGTTCAACCTAGCGATGGTCTCAGCACTAAAGTCTTCACTTTTCCCTGAACTCTGATCGTCGTCGGAATTTATTATAAGCATCAAAATTGAAAGATCGAGTTCTGCCAAGACCTCTGATATTAATTTTGTTCGACGTGAATCTATCACGATAGTTCTTATTAATGCGAGAGCTTTCGAACATACCTGTAAAGAATAAGTAAAATGTAGGTAATAAATAAAGAAACCTGGCATATTTAATTAAATGAAGATGAATATAAAATATTAAAATAAACACACTTGTTCTACAGGTACGTAAGAAGTAGCCGCTTTTATGCAGAGAGGATACAAAGGCACTAGAACTGTTATTTTCAATTTTACCAACGACTGCAGAAATTCCATCATTAGAGCCACACATTCCGGATCGCAATCATTCTCCAAACTTTGGAGAATTTTCGTGACGTCCTTCGCGTATCTGTAGAAAAATATTATTTAAATTTGTCATTTTATTTAGCGGAACAATATGAAAGAATATGAAAAAAGCCTCATAAACCGGACCCTATACCCCTTTTGTACCGTATAATTCAGTGGAGTTCCCTGAAGTATTCCATTTTCAATATTGGGTCTTTTTCATTTGCAGCCCACAACGTAACTTTAAAAAAATGTATAATAAGATCGAAGTGTCTAAGAAACAGAGATTTTGAAAAAGAATTGCATAAGTCAGGGAATTTCTGTGAGAAGTAATTATTAAGAATAATCAAGGCAGCCACAAAGTCACTCGCCACTTTTTTTTCAAATCACTTTTTAGCTACTTTTTAAAGATAAATTCACTATAGTAACTTTTTTAAATCTAAATATCACTTTAGTCACTTTTCTTTCAAAAAAGCAACCCATGGATTAATCACTATTTAATACAGGTCTATACCTATTTCTGAATGTAGAGATTTCGAAAGATTGCAAAGGATTTGAAATATTATAGGGAATTTTAAAAGATTTCAAGGAATTTTTTTTATGATTTTAAGGGATTTTTAGTCGATTCCATGGTTTTTTTTAAATTGATTTCAATAATTTGATGGGTTTTAAAAGGGTTTGATATATTCTAGGATGAAGAATTTCCGAAGATATTGAACGGTTTTACAGGACCTACGGGGTTTTAAGCTATTTGATGAAGATTGTACGGGATTTTCTCAGATTTCTGAGAATTTTTATGATTTTAAGGAATTTTAAAGTTCTCAAGGTATTTTAATAAATATTTCAGGATTTAAAGAAATATGACCAGATTCCATCGAATTTCACGGGATTTTATGATATTTTAGCGGAATTCAAAGAATTTATTTACGAGAAGTAAGGGATTTCGTAGAGTTTCAGAGATTTTCAAGTAGATTGGCAAATTGTTCTTAATCCACTTAAATTATTTTATTAAATTCACCTTGAACTTTCATGAATTTCATAGAATCCTCACAATTTCTTCTAAATTGCTTCAATTTTACTAAAATCAATGGAATTAAAAAAAATATATTTCCAATTAATTTGAATTCTTTTGAATTTAACTTGAATTTTGTTGAATTGTTGTAAATTCTTGTAAATTCAAAAGAACATTAGTCACATTAATAAAAACTTTAAAAAATTTCAAGTAAATTAGGATGTGGAAGTCCTAAGAATAATAAATTACAAATTTATAAATTTGAATTCAAAATTTTGTATTCCATTTATAAAAGATTCTGTATTAAAAATGTTACAAGATTACAATTTTTGTTAGATATTAATGGAAAATGAGAAATTAGAGAATAATCAGGAAAATTTGAAAACTAAGTTTTTCGGCCACCCTAATAGTAAATAATAAACGTAAATATAACCGCCGAGGAAATAAAATGATGAGGTTCAATTTATAAGTTCTTTTTTTGTCTATAATAAAATAAGAAATTCTGAATTTGAGATAAATTTTAGTTTATATCCCTGAAGAAAAAGATTCAATTGACATCGATTGACTGTAATAGCGAAATTGAAATCGTCAATCGAGAATTCTGGTGAAACACTACATTGCAATTAAAAATTCGCCTGTGAATTGAACTGAATGCTTGAAATTGCAGTAAATTTCAGATATGCAATAGAATTAATCTGCCACACTATTGCAGTGAATTGTTGCAAACAATGACGACTTACAATTTAAAGTGCATTTTATGAATGATTTATAATTGACATTGGCAAATACATTAAAATTTAATTAAATTAATTATTTTGACTAGAAATAAAAACAAATGTAACGAGTTCTTCATATTTCTTGAGCATCACATTTCCATATATAAATATATATAAATATGTTTAGAAAATTAAGATGGTTTTACTTTTATGGTATTTTAGTTTAAGACTATATTTATTTCTTAAGTATCAAAATGTCTTCAATTTGAATAAATTCACAAGGTAACCATCGTATTGTTTCAATTTGCGAATCGCTATTTCAAAATTTCCAATTCATTCCAATTGGATATCTTCACAAGCTTTTTTTGCAGGGGTTGCTTTCGGAGGGAATTTTTCATAACTTAATTAATTAAAAAAAAAGTACGATAACTGTAAATAAATCTTCTTTCATATTAGTTGAATTTTATACTTTTTTTATTTGTTATCTATTATTTATTAGCAATTTTGGCTATTTCTTCAATATCATCCTAAAAAGAAGTATTTTTTGAGACTTGATAAAATAAATAGATCGATTTACATACAGATGGTAGATATGTATTTTCCTATTATCACTAAGAATGTTTACTTAATAAAGTTTGAAATGTACTATTCTATATGCAGACATAAATGATTTATGTTTACTACTTAGGCACCGAATTTTTAGAAAGCTGGTAGTAAAATAAAAACTACATTACACCTTTAATTAACCTTTGGTCGCTATTTTTATCCCACTACCATAATTAATCGCGCGCTAAGCGCGTGTGTAGTTTTTCGGTTTGAGTGGGAGAACAATTTTTAATACAAAATAAAAATTTCGAATAACTATTTTTGTTTGTTTACTTGTTTATTGGCTTTTAAGGTGATATTAATATAATTTTCCTAAGATTCTTGAGAAAATTCAAAAAAATTTCAGATGAGTAAAATCCAAATTTTAACACAAAAGTTCATCTTTAACCAAATAGTTGAATTTTCAAACAGAAAATATGAATTCTCAACGAAAAAAGTAATAGTCGATATTTTATTCCTTAAAGATGATTATTTTAAATAAAAAACCGTTGAATTCATCCAAAAAAGATAAATTTTCAAACAAGATAGTCGAATCCTAAACCAAAAAAGTTTAATTTTCAAGCAGTTGTATTTTTAATAAAAAAGATGAAATATTTTGCAAGAGGCAACTTTTATGAACAAATTTTAATTTTTTAATCCGATAACATGATTTTTCAACCAAAATGTTATTTTTCAACCAAATACATGAATTTTCAACCAAATACGTGAATTTTCAATCAAAGATGAATTCTCAACGAAAAATGTAATAGTTGATATTGCAATCCACAAATATTTTAATGTTAAACAAAATAGTTGAAATTTGCAAACAAAAATATGGTTTTAAACTAAAATGATGAAATTTAACAAAAAAAAATGCATTTTTAACAATATAGTTCAACTTTTAACCTAGTAGTGGAATTTCTAACAAAAAAAAGTTGAATTCTCAACGTAAAATATAATAGTTGAATTAAAACTAAAAAAGATTTTAATTTTAAATCAAAAAGAGTGGAATTCATAAATAAAAACAAATTTCCAACAAAGTGGTGGAATTCTGAAACAGAAAAACATTCTAATTTTATTCTAATTTACCAAAAGAGATTAATTTTTTAATCAAACAGACCAATTTTCAACAAAAAAAGACTTCAGTCGAGAAAAAAAAACTGTTATCAAAAATGAAATTTTAAATTAACTATTTTGTATGTTTGTTTATTTGCTTTGAGGTTATATAAATATAATTTTTCTAGGTTTCTTGAGATAATTAGAAAAAAATCAAGATTTCAGATATGTCGAAGAAGTATCTGGAAAATTGCTAAGCAGATTTTTTCTTATTTGACAGGATTTTACTAAGTTTTAGAAAGAATTTGAGTCACTTGAAATGATATTCAGGACTTTTTCACACTCGGGAGGAAAAAATATATATGCATTTTCGGAGATCTTTCAGTTTGAAAATATTTCTCTTCTCTTCAAAGCTCGTTTTAAGCTTTTTTAAATCTTTTCGAATTTTTAATTATTTTTGAAGTTTTTCAAAAACTTCTAAATATCTTTTGAAATGATTCTAATTTTTCCTAAAAGTTTGAACAAATTCTACAAAATTAAAAAATTGCCCAAAAATCTTCCAGATTCCTTTTTAACAATTTAAAATAATTTTTGAAATGTTTTTATATCTTTTTAAATATTCTCTTAAAATAAATTTGGAAAAATAAAAAATCATTTGAAATTTTCCAGAAATATTATGGAAATTTGTTTATTCTCTTGAAACCTTTCAAACTTCTTAAAAAGTTACTCAGTTTTTTGTCTGAAATCTTCAAAAATCTACATTTTGTCTTAAATTTGTGAAAAATATTTGTCAGTTTAATACTATTTTTCTATCTTTTCGAAACTTCTAGATATCTCTTAAACTTGTTCGCATTTTTTCTAAAGTTTTGCTTTAAAATCTTTTACATTCTTTTCCAAAATTTCAGTAAATCATTTTGAATGTTTTAAAATCTTTTTTAATATTGTCTTAAAATTTAGTTATCAAAATAAAAAAATTATTTAAATTCTCCTTGAAATCTTCAGATAGAAGAATATTATCTTAAAATCTTTAAAAAGCTTCGAATTTTTATTTCAAAATCTTCAAAAACTGACTATATTTGGAAATTTTTAAAGCTTCAAATTAATCTTTAAAAATAATTTCTGATTCATTAAAAATTTTTTACCAGAAATCATATTTTCGGTACCGGTACT
Organism: Andricus quercusramuli; assembly: GCA_932178445.1. Taxonomy (NCBI): domain Eukaryota; kingdom Metazoa; phylum Arthropoda; class Insecta; order Hymenoptera; family Cynipidae; genus Andricus; species Andricus quercusramuli. Next base: position 83,705 of record CAKNXH010000192.1, read on the forward strand.
TTTTGTTATTATCGGTACTACCATGCATACATTTGGTAAATTAAGAGATTCTAAATTTTTGTCGATATTTTCAGAAAATTGTTGTATTAAAAATGTTTGAAAACATTCAGAAATAAATGTTATCTTGAAATAAAATTATTTATGTGGAAATTTTGATTTACTAAATTGATAGTGCAGAAAATTCTTAATCTTTATTTATAGATTAATGCATATGTATACGTAACCTCATTTATGTAGTCACAGGATTATGAAGAGATAAGAACAGAATTGTTGCCTTTATTATTAAACAATCATTTACAATTTAAATTTTCTCTTTTAAAAATAAATTTTTCGAATTATAATTTACTCAAAACAGCTACTCTGACTCATATTCACGCAGTATGCAACCAATCAGGTATTTAACAACAATGAGTGCGAGATTTTCGTTCCAACTATTTTTTTTTATATAGGAGAATTGGGACTGTGAATCTTATTTATTCAGTGCACCAATGAATAAAAATGAAAAAATGTGAATGAATTCAATAAACTCCAATTAACTTACTCAGAATAAGAAAGTAAAACCAATCTTGAGTGATCGCTCTGCCTCACATCTTCAAAAAAGTCAACTATGTGTCTCAAAAGCAACACGTCCCTTTTCGTCAAAGCCTCAATTATGCTTTTGAAAGTGACTTGCGTAAAATCGAGAATAGATTTCTCAGAAAGCTCTGTGTTCATGTGTTCTAGAATGATCAGCAATTTGCAACACTGAACCCTCGTGTTAATATTCCGACTTTGGTGCTTAATTAACGTCCGAATAAACGTCTTGGAGTCGATAGTTCTCATCAGAGTATAAACAGCTGGTAGATTTTTATAGCACAGATTGGATAAAACTCCTAGAGAAAGAGCGAGGACCTCTTCCTCTGTTGATTGAGATACCCATTGAGTCAGAGTGGTTATTAAATAGGGCAAATGCGTCTCCTGCCAGGAGATTTTTATTCCATAGGTCAGTTCCTGAAGAAGCTTTAGAGCTCGCACTCGCTTTTCTGCTGTTAAATTCGGCGCCTGTTACATCAAAAAATAGTAAGACAAGATAGCTCAGAATTTTAAAAAACTATTAAAGATTTTCGAAGGTTTAATTACTCGGATTTTTGGTGTACACTAGATTGCAAGATTGCATGGAATGGCAAAAGATTGCATGGTCCTTACGAAAAAATATTATAGGAAAATTAATATATAATGATTTTCCTATCATTTTTTCGCAATTATATGAAATTCATGATAGAAAATCACTATATAGAAAACGATTATAAGATAATCAGCATTGGAATAAATAATAGAAAAATATTGAAAGAATTAATGTAAAAATAGAGAAACTAAAAAGGAACTATTTATTTTATATCGCCCATAATCTCATATGGAAGTAAACAAAAATAGCGATTATACACAAGTAAATATACACTGATTATACACTGCCAAATTGGTGAATTCCCTTGATATCTTTTAAATTTTTTAAAAATTCATTGAAATGTATGAAAATCCTTTTGAATCACTTCAATACCATTAAAATCATTAATAATCCCTTCGAAATAAAATTAATTACATTTATTCCCTGAAATTCTATAGAAATCCACTGAAATCCCTTGAAATTGGTAAATTCCCCTGAAATCATTGAAATAATTAGAGGCACTGTGAAATCCCTTTGATCTTTTAAGATTCGTTCAACCCTTTGGAAATTCTACAAAATTCTTTGACATTCTTTCAAAAATGTTAAATCACTTGAAATTCTTTGCAGTCTTTCAAAATATCTCACTTGAAATTTCTTGAATACAAATTAAATTAAACGTACTCATTCAAGTTCTCTAAAAAAAAGTTAAAATCCCTAGAAATCTTTAAAATTCCTTGAAATTCTTGGAGATTCAATCAAAGTCTTGAAGTCTTTAGAAATGCCTTGAAATCCCTTAAAATCTTTGGAATCCCTAAGAATACCTTCGAAATCTTTGGAAATCCTTTAAAATTCTTTTAAATTTCTCGAAATTTTTTTAATTACTTGAAATCCTATAGAATATCTTAAAATCACTTGAAATCTTTCCATTGGAAATCGTAAGAATCAATAAAAATAAATATAGATCATTTAAAATCCCTTCAAAATAAATGTAATTGAATTTATTAATGAAAGTTCTCTAAAAACTAACCGTTCATATCCCCAGAAATCTTTGAAACCACTTGAAAACTTTGGAATCGCTAGGAATCCCTTTAAATTTCATATCATTTCACTTATTTCCCAAATTTCTCTAAAAATCCCTTGGAATCTTTAGAAATCCTATAAAATTCTTCAAATTCGCTTGACATTTTTTAAGTCTCTTGAAATCCTTTGGAATCCCTTAAAATTCCCAGAAATCTTTGAAATCCTCTAAAATTCCTTAAAATGTTTCTCAATCTTATGAAATTCCTTAAAATCCGTCGAAATATTTTTAAATCTCTTGAAAATCGATGAAATTCGTTGAGATACATTAAAGTATTTGAAATTTCTCAACTCTTTTAAAATTCTGTAATTCGTTTGTGGTTTCTCTATGTTTTGCATCAATTCTTTCCATATTTCAAAATTGTTTTCCTATAATGATTTTCTATAACGATTTTTTCAAAATCGTGAAAAAATAATTAGAAATTGCACGAGATTGCAGAGAGAGAGAGTGTAAACTAGATCACAGAAGTAATTAACCCCTCGTGATTTTAAATGATAATTTGAGAATTACTTCTAGTAGCCTTGTTAAAATTGGTGCGAATTTGTAGGTATGAGTCAGGGCTTGTCTCGCGGCTGTATTTCGACATGCGGTTTGTAAAACATCGACAGCACTCCAGAGTAAAGTAGTTTTTGAACCTAACGTATTCATTAATTCGTGTAGGCTCACGTAAAAATCGGCAGCTATGCAACTTCCTGGATCGAAAATACTGAAATCTATCGATGCACTTATCACCTGCGAAAAATGTGTACAAGTATTTTTTTTATTTAAATAGGAAAATTAACTTTGCACAGCTAAGGGGTCGTCCATAAACTGCGTTAACAATTTGTCGTTTTGAATGAAAATTCATCTCTTTGGTGGAAAATTTTGTGAACGTTATCTTTTTTAGTTGAAAATGCATGTATTCTGCTGAACATTCTTTTTTTTCAGTAAAAATTAGTCTTCTCAGTTAAAAATTAATCTTTTCCGTTGAAAATTCACCTTTTTGGTTTAAACTTTAACTATTTTGTTGAATATTCGTTTTCTTATTACATTCAACCGTTTTTTGTTTGTTTGGAAATTCCACTACCTGGTTGAAAGTTGAACAATTTTCTGTTGTTGAAGATTCATCAGTTTAGTTAAAAATCCATCTTTAGAATAGGAAATTATTTCAGTTTTTTAAACTGAAACTATAACTATTCCATTATTGGTTGAAAATTCATATTTTAAATTGAAAATCGATCTTTTCTATATGAAAATTCAACTATTTAGTTAAAAATTCGTATATTTTGTTGAGGATTCAACTATTTTGTTGAAAATTTGTCTTTTTTGGTTGATTTGAACTGTTTTTTATTTCAAATTCAAATATTTTTTCGTTGGAATATCAAGCATTACAGGTTTCGTGAAGAATTCATCTTTTCGGTTGAAAATTGAACTAATTTGTAGAAAATACGTCCTTTATGTTTAAAAATTTATATCTTCATATCTAACATATTTTTTTGTTGTAAAAAATGCAAATATTTGGTTGAAAATTCAACTATTTTGGTAGAAAATTTAACTATTTTGGTAGAAAATTCAATTATATGGTTAAATATTAAACTATTTGAAAAAATAAGTACTTGGTAGAAAATTAACTATTTTGTTAAGAACTCAGTGTTAGTAGATGAACTGTTGTTATAACAGTTTCATTTAGAACAATGATTATATTATTGCATGCAATCAAAATTACTTCGGTAAAGGATCTGAGGGTTCGCTGTCTTATTTAACAACTTTTTGCCTCTGAAGCAGTTCTTCTTTCGGTGTTGTTGTAAGTTTATTTTTGTATTCAAAAGAATGTTGCTTTCGTTCTGCAAGAATCGAACCAAACTTTAACTGTTTTGTGTAAAATTCATCAGTTTTGTTGAAAATTTGTCTTTTTGGGTAAAAAATTAATCAACTTTTTTGAAAATTACTCTTCTTGGCCGTGGATTCAACTATTTTATTAAAAAATTGATCATTTTGGTTGAATGTAACTGGCAGAAAATTAATCTTTGCGGTGAAAATTAATGTATTAAACTGAAAATGTAACTATTCCATTTTAGTTAAAAACTTATCTTTTTTTCGTTGAAAACTGAACTTTTTTAGTAAAAAATTCAAATATTTTGTGTAAAGTTCATGTATTTTTGTTGAAAATTCGTTTTTTTTTTTGTAGAAAATTAATCTTCTATTTTGAAAATTCATCTCATTGGCTGTGGATTCAACCATTTTGTTACAAATTTGTCTTTTATGGTTTAACTGGTGAAAAACTCGTTTTTTTTTCTTGAAAATTAATTTTTTAAACTGAAAATGTAACTATTCCATTTTTGGTTGAAAACCTTTTTTTTAATTCAACGGTTTGGTTGAAAATTGAACTGTTTGGTGAAAAATTAACTATTTATTTAAAAAATTAACTGCTTGATAGAAATTTCACTTTTTTATTGAAAATTCATAGTGTCGGGAGGAAAATTCAACTTTATTTTTGAAAATTCATGTATTTTGTTAAAAATTCGTATTTTTGAGCAGTAAATTAATCTTCTTTTTTGAAAACTCAACATTCTACATAGTTGAGGTTTCAACTACTTTGTTAAAAATTTGTGTTTTTTAGTTGAATTCAACTAATTGAAAATGAGTTTTTTTTTTAATTAATTTTTTTAAACTGAAAATGTAACTATTCCATTTTAGGTTAAAAACTTATGTTTTTTAGTTAAAAATTCATCTTTGTAGGTTTGAAATTCAACTATTTTCTTAAAATATTTTTTTTTTTAGTTGAAAATTTAACTATTTTGTTAAAAATTTAAGTATTTTATTGACAAGTTTATTCAACTATTTTTTTAGTCTTCTTGGTCGAAAATTCTACTCACTGTAGAACAACTCATTAGAAACGCGAAAAACGCAGAATAAACGTGACATCCTTGCATAATCAAAACAGCTTCGTTCCTGCGGGGGGGGGGGGGGGGGGGTAAATATCAAAAAATTGGTAACATAGTTTATGGATGATCCGTAATTGATTAAGAAAACTAATATTGAATGCTTTCAATTTAAAATTGTCCAATTTCGAAAGTATAAATATAAAATTGTTCAAGTTTTGAACACTTCAGTTTAAAAGTGTGTAAATAGTGAAAATGTTTAAATATTAAATTAAATGTTCAATATTTTAAACAACTTTTCCCATCATATTCTTAGAGCTTATTTTAAGGTTAAATTCGCAACATAACGAAGATAACCATATAAGCAGTATGCAACGTGGGCTTACTTTCTTCGAAAGAAAATAATGTAATCCCAGGCAATTAATTATTAATAAACAAAAGTACATATATAAGCTTACCCCAAGATTCATTTGAAGAACCGAAGTTGTAGCTTCGCTTGGGTGTTTGGAATATTCATTGACTGCATTGATGAATGCTCTGATGTGCTGATATTTCTCCATTTTTTACTACTGGAATATTTCTTGTCTCGTACGGGTAAATGGGGTAAAAGATTCAGTTCTTGAAGCTACAAGTCCACAACCGAAACACTAAGAATTTCAACGTAGTAGTTGAGGACACACGTGCAATTTTACTCAGTTTTGAAACAACATTTAACACTCGAACGGGTTAATAATTGACGTAAAACACTAATTTCGGCACACGAATCTCAAAAATCTTCATCAGTTCGGTGTTTGAGTCGAAAAATAAGATCACAAAATTCATCAAAACAACCGCTAAAACGCGTAAACTGACACTTTACCGTCCATTTTTAAAAAAACTTCTGCTAGTTCAAATGTACCAATCAAAAACGAGAGACTATGCGCATGCGCTGTAATAGTAGCGGGAGTTTCAAATTGGGAATAATATTTACATATCTCTGCATCTGTAAAATTTACATTAGCGAGTGTAATATTACAACCTTGAATCTTTTAAATACAAAATTAAACTTGCTCCGAACGACAGATTTCTCACGAATCGAATATATCGAATTTCTTCATTTGTAAATAAAAATACAAATAAGAAAACTAATTTATCATTTATTTCTTTTTGTCTTTCATATTAAACATTTTTTCCTTGTCAATCAACTTCTCAATTCGTTCGACAATTTCCGGGGTCAACTTTCTCAGAAGATGTAAAACTTTTTTTAAACGATTTTTCAAAATTATAATTCTTGCGGCTTGAATAAAAGGAGCAATAATAGTGTATCGTAAAAACCAATCACAGCTTAACTGATGTGTAGCGATTTTCTCAAAATTCTAAAATGATTATTTGGATTTTTAACTTACTTCAGTTCAAATAAAATTTGTAATTATTGCATGCAATAAAAATTACTTCAGTACAGGATCTGAGAGTTCGCTGTCTTATTTTAACACCTTTTTGCCTCTGAAGCAATTCTTCTTTCGGTGTTGTTGTAAGTTTATGTTTGTATTCAAAAGAATGTTGCTTTCGTTCTGCAAGAATCGAACCAAACTTTTCTTCATAGGAATCGGAAAAACTTTCACCTAATTTTGGCTTGTGGTTATTTCTTACATTTTCATTCAGTTTCAAGAGTTGTTCAGATTTATGCAAAAATTTATTTTGGTGGTTCATTTTTTCCTTCATTGTATCAGATGTGCACATATTGAGAGGTCCTGTTAAATTATTCCATTACAAATTAAAAAAATTTTTGTAGTTCGGGAAAAAAATGATTTGCGTTGTTTTTTTGAACTTTGTAGTGACTTTAAAATTAAAGTGCACACCTCGTAATTCGAATTCATCATGTGCCTTTTTAAAACGAGCATTCATAATAAAATTTACTCCGTGCAAGGAAAATGGGGGAATTGTTCCCAACTTTTTGAATAACTTATATTCATAATTCTTAATTTTTTTCTTTTCCTTTTTTTGTTCAGAAGAATTTAAAGAGGGCGAGGTAATGTTATTCTCCAATTTAATTGGTCCCCCCAGAGATTTTCTTTTCTCGGGCTCTTTCTTATTCTCAAGAGGTTCAATCGCTTCTTCTAACTTCTCTCTCGACAATTAATTAAGTAAAAATTTAAAATAAGGAATAAAACTTCTTCATATGTTTCAAAATTATTCAAATAAAAATATTACCGTCGAAGACCAGGATAAGTGTAGGCGATAAAATTGATCAGAAAGGGCGATTTACAAATTTCGGGTATGAATAACTGAATTTGGAATGTTGCAGTAATGTAACGCAATGCTTGGTATTCGACATTAACAAGAATAGGATTTTGTCCTGGCTTCAAAGATCCTAAAAAAATAAAATATATTCAGATATTTTTGTGAAGTTAAAATTCTATAACTATTCATTATTAAAAATTATTCTTACCATATGAAGGATGAATATTCAGGCAGCACTGGATTTCTGACAAAGGAAAAACAGCGAAAGAAATTTGGTTCACTGGATCGGAGTGAATTGGTATTCTATAAGAAACGCTAAATAAAAATATTTTTGGAATGAGACATCTATTTATTCATTTTTAATTAAATTAAATTTTATGAAAGTTTAATCAAAATAACTTCAACTATTTTATAATCGGAAGACTCACGTGGTACCCAACGGTACTTTTCCAAAATCTACATTTTTTGGATAATTAATTTCACATGAAGGTGCTGCTGATAATTTTAAAATCGAAGATCGTTTCTCAAATTCTTGGATTTTTACCGAATCGTGATAATGTCGAATTTCATCAGGTATAAAATGAATTTTTAATTCGAAACTGGAACCTGGATTCAACCATTCCTTTTTGTACGAAATTATTCTTAATTTACTTATGAAAAAATTAAACAAAGACAAGAACAGAATATAATAACATATAATTATAATACAACTTTTTATACCTTAAGAGTTTTTGAAGTAATTTTAAAATAACTAGTTTCTGGGTGTGAAATTAGAAGAGGACAAGGTTTGGATGAGTAATTCGTTATTTGAACTATTCTCTGTTGCTTTTTCATATTCGTTCGAAAAAAAGTAAATTTTAATTCTTGCGGGGTGATTATAATTGAATTTTTTTTCGGATCTTCTCTGATTTTGTCTAGAAAAACGATAAAATATTGTATTAGACAAATTAATAAATTCAATTCGTTTAAGACTTTGTATCGCAAAAATAAAATTACTATTACGTTCAAATAATTATTTCTACAATTTTCTTCTAGCTAACCTTTTTTATCAAATTCTTCTTTGTGGTCACATTTAAAAATTGTCGATACTTCTGCTCCATCATTTTTTCGCATTTTATAATGCACCAGATTCTACTTTATACAAATTTTAGAAATTTACAGTTTAAGGTTTACTTTATTGACAGCTGATTGACAGCTCTGTGAAAATCGCGCTTTAATTTAAATTACTTCAATAATTTGTTGTTTGGTGGCGCTTCTAAAGTACCTTTTTTTAAACAAAAATTGTTGATTTTTCATTGAGTATTGCTCTATAACGACAATAATAAATAAACAAATAAATATTAAAGCCGTCAATAAGGTAACATTAAAGGCTTTTTCGTGAGTTAAAGCCGGAACAAGGTGAAAAGTTATCGAAATTAACTTTAGGAAAAGTGGGGTTAGGAGTTTGATCTAAATTTTTGTGATTACATTCGCGGTTTTATAAAGGTTAAAAAAACATGCAAATTTGCATCTTCAATGAAGTTCAATTACACTTATCTACTTACTGTAAAACACCTCAAATTTTCCTAAATAAAAACGATACATTTTTCCGAAATGAATTTGCGCTTGCGCGATCATGTCGTCTGCTAGTGTTTTGGCGCGCCTAAAAGTTTTCGTAAGCAGACAAAAGTTACAAGAAACGTCAAATGTGCTCAAATATTTACGTTTTTTGAACAACTTCGAAATTATTTTCAGGCACATTTTTTACCAAAATGGAGCTAACTTATTGAGTGAATATGTGTAATTATTAAAAGTTGAGGAATCGATGTTGAAAGGTTTGTGAATAAATTTGTTATATTTTAGTGGTTAGAGAGCGGCTGGTATCTTAGAAAGGTGTGTAATTTATTTCTTATTTGTTATTTTACATGATTTGTTAGTTTGAAATTTATTTTTGTAGATGGATTTCGAAAGCACATTTAATTGCAGCGGAAAAGTGAATATTCATGATTGGCAATTAAGGAGTTCGAGTTTAGTTATAAAAGAATTGGAGAACATTAGTTTTCCAAAACGGGATCATTCCTTTTCAGATGTGCAGGTCAAACTTTTTGACTGCCCTGTGCCAGGTGCCACGGCGATTTTAAATCTTAAACACTTTGTTAGTTGTATGGAGTAAGTAATTTAATTTTCCTTTACATGTATATTTAAAAAACGCTTTAATAGTTTTTACGTGGTTTCTACCGTACCTGGAAAACCCTGGAATTATCAGGGAATTATTACTTACCTGGAAATGTCAGGGAATTTTTTTTTTAACGACGGAATTTTTTCGAGAGCATGCGTAATTTTTTTTAACTGCAATATAGAATTGAATAACAATGATTCTTGACTTGTAAAAGCGGTGTGACTGAACAGGAGTTGAATAAAAGTTTCATGAACGTCTCAGATCCTTGCTGGATCTTTGAGTAGAACATAAATAGGAATGTTTTGGACAAAAATGGAAATATTTCATCGAGCTCTATCAAAATAAAACATTAATTAATTTTTGTGGGTCAAAACATTTGATTTAAATAAAATTTTCTCGCTTATCCGGTGTCGCTATTTTATTTGTAGACAGTCATATAATTTTTAAGGTCAAAAAATTGTATGGTTTTACGCAATTTTACAAAAATTCTCACAATTTTTTTTTAAATTTAATTAAAATTTAATTTAATTGTTAAAAATTTAATTGATACAGTCGCTATACGAAAATGTCGTTTTTACCTTCGTTTCGGACACTTTGAACGACTGCAGCTTAATTTTCGTAAACTGTTTGTTTGTACTCTTTCTCGTAAGAATTTTTCGACTTAAAAACAATGAAAATTCTCGCATTTAGTTATAATTGAAATCACCTCTCTTAATAAAAAAAAATAATAAAAAAAGGATAAACATTAATAGTAAAAAACCAATGTTGGGCCTGTCTGTTTAAGTTCGTAAATTATTTTTTTACACAATTTGTCTGAAGATAATATTTCATCAGCGTGGTTTGGGTTTTTTATAATGAACAAGCAATGGAATCCGTTCATCATGACTTTAAAATCACGTGGGAGAAGTATGAAGTTGGAAGAGCGAATTCTCATTATGATGAACAATTATTGCGGGCTGTTTGTGAATTCAACTCTTATCTAAGTTTTTTTTCTTGTTTAAATTATACAAATAAATTAAAAAACTACAATTAAGTTTTTAGTGCTCAAGAATTCATTTTTCAAACTATTGTACAAAATGTTATGATGATATAAAGCTTATTTAAATAAATCCATGAGTACACAGCTTTTTTCGAGTTATTCTTATTTTTTATTGCAATATAAAGGCTAATTTATAATGATCAAATAAAATTCAATGGCATTAAAATTAAAGAAAAGTGATGACGGAGAAACTTTCAATTTATAAAAAGTAACCGAAAAATTACGAACATTGAGCTGCAGTCGTTCAAAAAGAGTCCGAAAAGAAGGTAAAAACGACATTTTCATGTAGCAACTGTATCAATTAAATTTGAATTAGAAATAAATGTGCAGTCAATGGACGTGTTTTTTTTTGCTATAAGTACTTGATTCAAACAAAATTTTCCCGCTTATTTGGTTTCGTTAGCTTGTTTTGAAAAATTATAAGAATTTGTTTTAAATTGCGTAAACCCAGACCATTTTTTGATCTTAAAAAAATTATGCAGCTGTCTAAAAATAAAATAGCGACACCGGATGAGCGAGAAAATTTCGTTCAAATCAAGTGCTTTGACCCAAAAAATTAATGTAGAGATTCGCTGATACGTAACTTTGGAAAAAGTATTTGAAAGCCGCTTTTGTTACGAAATTAGTAAAAAAAGGTATAAAAAGTCTTTAAACCAGTTTTATTTTGACAGAGCTGGATGGAATATTTCCATTTTTGTCCAAAACATCCCTATTTATGTTCTACTCAAAGATCCTGCAAAGATCTGAGACGTTCATGAAATTTTTATTCAACTCCCGTTCAGGCACGACGTGATACTATAATGAACTATTTTGTTGAAAATTGGTTTTTTGTTCAATTAATTTTTATTAGCTGTAAATTTAACTATTCTATTTTTGTTTCAAAATTGATCGTTTTTAAGCTTAAATTTCCAGTATCTGGTTCAAAATTCATGTATTTTTGTTGGGAATATGTTGTTTTTTTTTGTAGAAAATTAATCCTGATTGAAAAATCATATTTTTACTTGAAAATTCAACAGTTTGCCATTTTTCTCTCTTGACTCAAAAATTTTTCTTAGTTGAATAATTAACTCATGTTGAGAAGTCGTTTTTTATTGATTTCAACCATTTTTTATCAAAAAGTAAAATCTTTTTTGGTTGAAATATCAACTACTACATTTTTCGTTCAGAATTCATCTTTTTCGGAATAAAAATCGAATTAATTGGTTGAAAGTTAAACTAGTTTGTTAAAAATAATTTTTTTTTGTTAAAGACTCGGCATTTTGAACTGCAAGTGTAACTATTTCAGTTTAAAAAAATGATCTCATTGGTTGAGAATTAATTCTTCCAACAAAAAATGTAACTATTCAATTTTTAGTTTGAAAAATGATCTTTTTTAGTTGAAAGTTCATGTATTCTGTTGAAAATTCGTCTTTTTTGGTAGAAATCAAACTTCTTGGATCAAAATTCATATTTTTGGTTGAAAATTGAACTATTCCATTTTTTGTTGAAAGTTGATCTTTTTTAATTCAAAATGCAACTATTTGGTTCAAAATTTGTCTGTCTTAGTCGAAAATTCATCACTTTCGTTGAAAATTTAACTTTTTGGTTGAATATCAGTTTTTTTGTTGTCGAATATTTGTGTTTTTGATTGAAAATTATTTTTTTTTAAATGAAAATGCAAGTATTCCATTTTTATTTGAAAATTTATTTTCATTAAAAATGCAAGTATTACAGTTAAATATTCATAATTTTAGTTGAAAATTAATTTTTTCGATTGAAAATAAATCTGCTTGGTTGAAAGATTCATCATTTTAGTTGAAAATTAATCAGTTTATTTGCTTTTTTTAAACTGGCAATTTAGCTATTTCATTTTTGATTGGATTTTTTTTTAATTCATGCATTTTGTTGAGAATTCGTCTTTTTAGTAGAAATTAATTTTCTTCGTTAAAAGTTCACCTTTTTGATTGAAAATTCAACTATTCCACAGTGAAAGATTCATCATTTTAGTTGAAAATGGATCTTTTTTAGTTCAGAATTCATCACTTTTATTAAAAATCTTTTTTTTTAGAAAATTAATTTTTTCAATTGAAAATTTAACTATTCCATTTTGGGTTGAAAACTGGTATTTTTTAGTTTAAAATTCACGAATTTGTTTAAAAATTGATCTTTTTTAGTTGAAAATTTCACAATTGGGATAAGAATCATGTATTCTGTTGAAAAATCATATTTTTTTATAAAAAAATTAATTTTTTTGGTTGAAAATTGAACTGTTTGGCTCAAAATTGATCTATTCCGTTGGAAATGCAATATGTTTACTTCAATAGTTAGAAATTTGAAGCGGTTTGAAATAAATTTAATATAGTACGTGCATTAATTTTTCATAAATACGCGCTGAATTTTAAGTATAAGAAGATAAAATAAAAATTGGTGTTAATTATTATTCAAATTCATGGACCTTAGAAGCAAATTGAAGAAATGATTAATCACCTTTTTTATTATTATTTAAGTAATCGATGGTGATAATATATTTAAGAATATCTTATAATATAATTTGTCAAAGCTTTCTAAATTAAACATATTAATTGAATCCCTAATAACTAAAAAAAAACATTAGTTTAAAAACATGCCAAATATTTGAATGGCTTCGTACAACGAAAAATTATACCTGGAAAACGCTGGAATTGCCAGGAATTTTTTTTCCAGTTTTTAAGTAGACACCCTGTTTTATTTTGTCGTAGAATGCTATTGATAAATTTATTTAGAACATATTCTATTGGCTTATTAACCTTTTTAAATACTATTATTTATCCAGTTGTAAAATTTTGTTTTGGTTTCATATTTCAATAATCTTTACAGAATGACATTAAAACAGTTCAACCGAAAGGAAAAATATAGCTACGCAAATCAATTTACGGCAAAAACCAATGAGATGGATTTTTATTCCCTGAGAAAAAATGTCAGTGAATTTGTTGCGTATGTTCGCACATATTTGAATAGGTAAGTCGTACATTTTTATGAAACATTTTTTTAATTAATTATGGAACGTCTATTAATTACGTAAGGCTGATTTTTTTTAACTGTTTGACCCCCTCCCCCTATTCTAAGGATTCGTAAGATTTTTATGACCTCCCTCCCTTCTTACGTAAGATTTAATACTTTTTACTCAATATGTACAAAATATATCAATTATTTTCACCGTAAACGAGATTTCAATGGATTTTAAAAGCTTTTTTGGAATTTTACAAAAGATTCAGGGTAGGATTTAGAATTTTTAAAACAGATTTTAAGAGTTTGGAGAAATGAAGTTGTACAATTTTAAAGAGAATCTCGATTTTTCAAGGAATTTTACAAGATTTTAAGGAATTTCAAGGAGTTGAATAAGATTTCCAGAAATTGTATGTATGTATGAAGTATGAAATATTACATACATAATAAAAAAGGAATTAAACAAGTAATGATATAATGTGTATAATAGAAAAAAAGGAATTTTAATAGCAAAAACAGGTGTTAATTATTAATATATTTTTAAAAAGTATTTAGAAAGAAGAAACGTAGGCAAGAATTTCTTGCCCCCGCCCCCACAACCATAAGTAAGAATCCCTACATAATTAATGGACGCTCCCTTGGCGGATTTGAAAGAATAAAAATTCTGATCCTGAAAAAGCTAATTAGATTTAATTTTGCAGTATTAGGTGGAATAGTCACTCACTAAAGGAAATTAGTAACGAAATTGAAGAAGACTTGGAGGAACTTTTGAGTATAATCCGAAGGTTCTGTAGTCGATTGTACACCATTCCAGATTCAATGTTTCATTATGCCGCCTCTAATCTCGGAAACAAAGTAATTATTTTTATTTGCATAATTTAAAAGATTGGTTAATTTGATGAATTTGTCTTCTAATTCCAATTTGGATCCAAGGCTTAATTAAGAGAGATTCCAAATTTATTTATTAAATATATAAGGGTGCAAATAAAAAAGTTGACAGCATTATGACCTGCAATATTATACGCTTGTGTTTAGAGGGATAATTTTCTCTAATTACATGGTTTGATCTTGCATATTTTCTCCAATAATATCGTACGTGCTTTTTTATTTTTACTTTACTCCGTATTAAAATAAATTCGATTAAATATGAGTAAACGTCATCCGGTAATGTCTCTGACTACTTTTTTCAAATTTATGATATTATATCTTCTAAAAGAGAGCCGTATTTTTTCAAAATTAATTGCAGAAATACAAAGCAAACCTTTTTTTCGATTTCAATTATTGTTTCAGAGTTAAAATCCCTTTTTAAATGTCACCGATTTTTTTTTTAATTCGGTGACAAAATAGTTTTTCATTAATTTTCTGGCTTGAGCGTTTAATTTCCATGTTTAAATGGATTAGTAATTGAAGATCAATGAAAATACTTAAATAAGTGAAAATTTAATTACACTTAAAATGTATTTATTCGACCAAAATAACTGATTCGGCAGCCCAGAAAAGTCCGATGTCTTCCGGTAACACGGGTTTCTTATAGAATAAAGTATTTTTTGGAGGTGTGTTCATCAAGAAAATATTAATAAAAACATATACTTCTTATCTGTAAAACATTTTATTGATTGGTTTATCCAGATAAAGAATATTTTGTTAAATGATAAAATTTGTATTGCAGAATCCTGTCATGCGTTAATAAAAAAGATATTTGTGACGAGTAAAGTTAGTTGCAAAACCGAAAATAATTGATAATCCCCTTATTTTGTATTGGAAAATTATTCAAAAATAATTTTAAGCAATATTTTACTTTTATTTATTTTAATAATGGTATTATAAAGATTTATAATAATTAAATCATCTTTTTTATATTTTAAGCAGATCTAATTCTTATTTAGACTTACTTGAAAACCTGGAATTTTCCTTGAATGTTTTTTTAACCTTGATAACCTGGAAATCTCTTTAAATTTTCATGAGAACCTTGAATTCGATTTTGGTTTATTCTTTGCTTATAAAACATTAATTTATTTGAAATCTCGAGAGTAATTTAAATATTTTAGTATTTCTTATCATATTTTTGTATTTTCATATTTAATATGTGGTAAATAATGTTCAAGTATACATTTCTTGTGATAGTCAACTAACACATTGTAAAAATTATTGGTTGAAATTTTCGATGATCATTCAGTTTCAGGATTAGAATTTGCGATTGGCCGACCATTACACTTTTGAGTGTACATCATATTTCTAAATTTCAAAATATTTAAATATTTAAAAAGGGCTAAAAGATTTCAGAAGAGAGAACATATTTTTAAAAATTCAAACGGTTTCAAAAGACTTCACAAAGAATTCAGAAAGCTTTTAAATATTTCAAAAGATTTCAAGAATTTCAAAGATTACACAATGGTTTAAAATATTTCACAAAGGCGTGTTTATCAGATTTCTAACGATTTCGAAAGATTTCAGAAAGATTTAAAAGGTTTCAAATGGTTTCAAAAGATTTAAAAAGATTTCAAGAGTTTCAAAGATTTCATAAGATTTAAAAAGAGTTAAAAATATTTAGGAAGATTTCATAAAGATTTCAATGATTTCAAAGATTCAATAGATTTCAGAAAGGTTTCAAAAGGTTTCAAAAGATTTTAGAAGATTTCAAAAGACTTCACAAGGGCGTTTACATCAGATTTCAAAGATTTCAAATAAGACTTAAAAAGATTTCAGAGACTTCACACAGATTTCAAATATTTCAAAAGATTTCAAGAATTCCAGGGTTACACAAAGACTCAAAGATTTCACAAAGACGTGTTCATCAGATTTTAAACGATTTCAATAGGTTTCAAAAGATTTTAGAAAGATTTTAAAATTTTCTAAAGGTTTCAAAATATTTTAGAATATTTAAAAGATTTTAAGGATTTTTAAGATTTCACAAACATTTTTGAAGGTTTCAAAGGATATCACAAAAAATGCAAGCAATTTAAAGATTTTAAAAAGGCGTTGTACATCAGATTTCAAAGATTCCAAACGACTTCAATATATTTGAAAGGTTTAAAAAGATTTCAAGGATTTCAAAGATTTCACAATGATTTCAAAGATTTCAAAACATCTCACAAAAATTTCAAAATACATCACAAAGATTTCAAATTTAATTATCTAACATTTGTTAGTTACTTCCAAATTTAATTTGAAGAAGCATTTTGAATATTTCCAAAAAGTCAATAATTTCCTAATAATTTCTATTGCTGAAGTAACTAATAAAATTCAAAAGTACAGAAATTGTTTTCCTACAAAAATGCAATGTTTTATTTTTTAGATTGATATCAGACGGGTATTTGCACTATTTAATTTACAAAAAATGAAACATGGAAAAACTGGAAAATAACTTGAATTTAGTTCCTAGGATTTGCAAGACACCTTGATTAAATTCAAAAAATGATAATTATAAAATAATAGTTTATTTTTTTATCTCGCAAATAATTATTTTCGTACTTATCGTAAATCATATAAATAGAAAAAAAAAAGTTTGATGTTGATCTAAAATACTTTTTTCTTATATTCAATTCAATATCGAAAAATTCCAACCTTTTAATTTTCACGCATGATTATAATGTTCTTCTAGTGTACACAACCAGAATTTCATGTGTATCACATGCATCTGGAATTAAGGTGGCTCTATGTAATCTTGATTCACGCCCGTAGCACTTCCTGGCAAAATAGTTCCAATGACCGCTGTGAGGAATTAAGTAAAACTCTCGAGTTGGTTATCAATGACCTGGTTTACATGTCCATGAAAATGTATGCGAGGGTAACTAAAACCAATTTTTTAAAGCTCTAGAAATCATTTATTTATTTTTCAACCAAACAGTCTCTAGATACACAAAAAAATATATATTAATTTCAGATTCCCTTGGCGGATTTAAAAGTAAAAATGCCTTACAGTTGTAGCTGCGTTAAAGAATTGTGGCTAATGATGCAAATTCTCATCGACGATCTTGCATCAAAAATGAAGACAAAGGTACAATTTTAATTGTATTACTATGTATAATACTATTACAATTTTCCTAGAAGATTAAAATTAATCGTAATATTATTTCAGACTTTTTGGGATTACGTTAATTTAATTTTGAACGACGTTTTACTGAAAAATAGGACTGAAGGAAAAGCATCTTGGCATGCAAATGTAGGAAATAATTTACCAGACTGCAAAAACCCTGAATTATTTTCCACTTGGTTGATTTTTAACATGACATTATTGTATGGATACAATGCCGATGGTGTCTACTTGCAGGCTGGTTCCTCTCGGGTAATTTTACTAAGTTTAAATTTGAAATTCAATATTATTATTAAAATGAATACTTTAAAATGTTTTAATTTCAATATTAAAATGCTGGCAGACCCGAGAAAACTACGAGCAAGTAGAAAAGATTTTGAAAGCCTATGTCAGCAAAGGGGGAAAAGATGGAGAAAGGGATGAAATCGATGAGGAATTACGAGTGATGATCCCTTTATTGCGAATTATTACAACTGAATGGTGGCAGCCTCGGATCCAAATTATTTCCTTTTTGTGGGACTGTTTTCACCGAAGACTCGATCAACCATTCCTTTTACAAACTGCCGGGCCTTGGTCCATATCTCTCGAGAAGTATTTATTTTACTAAAATTTAACTTCCTTTTAGTATAAAGCCCGAAAATATTTGTAATATTAACTTTTACAGGAAATCACCAGCTGATATTTTAAAACAGACCAGAGAGCGATTGGTAAATGATCTTGAACAGAATAAAGAATCTAGTTACGGAATGTTTCTGCGTTTTCTGGGTATGTTAAAGAATTGAGAAAAATTAATGAATTATGTGTTACATTACTTTGTATATATTATATAATTCTTATTTCTTATCTTTGTAGGAACATTTTTAAGGAAAAACCATAACGATCTTAAGTACTGGAATCAAATGAAGGGAAGAATATTCTCTAAACTGACGAAAGGCAAAGTTCAAACTTTTTCTGAAGCCGGAATGTATAATTTCATTTCTCTATTTTTAACCCTTGCTGTTACGGTTGATACCGAAAGTGTTGTACGTTTCTAAATGATAAATAATTTCTCCGACTTTTGACATTATATTTAAGTAAGCGATGAAAGACATTCAATTATCTATTTCACTTTTCTCCAGTGTTCTGTGATGCTTGATTTGCTTCCGTCCATCTCTGAGTGTATTAACGTCGATGGAAAAAAATGCAACTTAATCTGGAAAGGACAATTGGCTGTCTTGCTTTTGTACAAAGAACAGAAAATAAATTTTTCCGGATTATCAGACACTTTCACAGACGTGGTAATTAAGTTTCTGTTGTTTAAAAAAAATGTTCTCCCTTGAAAGTCTCAAATGAACAATTCATTTCCTTATTAAATTTTTATTTGATCACGAATTTAGATCAACCTCATAAGTTGTCAAAAGGATGAAAATTCTCGGTCGATGATGATTTCTTACGTGGAAGTCTTGACCCTGATTTTGACCTCCAGCGAAAAATTAGATCAGAACGAACACATTCTTATCGGAGGCTGGATTGATCGCTACTTTTTAGAATGTCCGAAAATTATGTTAGGAAATTTGACCCAGGTTCTTGTAGACGTTTTTCAAAAATGTGACCAACTCACGAGAACAGAAACAAATCTAGGTTTGCACTCCATGAATTTTAAGTAAATGAATTAGTTTGAAAATATATAAATAAAAATCAATTTTCACATTTGCAGGAGGAGTAAAATTAATGTTGGACGCTTTATGGAGTCACGTAGCTTGTAGAGTTCGTCAACTAGTTTTTGATCCAAATTTAATCGGAGATTATTATCAAAATTTGACAAAACTTGCATTAGCTTTTACAATAGAAGCTTTGAAAGATCCAGGAACTGCAAAAAAGTACAAACATTCGGCAACGAGTCTTTTTCAACATTTTACTTCGATCAATGTCAAAGATGTTAGGTATTTATTCTTTACGCCAGACTCCAAAAAGATAAATTAAATCGCTTTTATTTATTTATCAGAAGAATGTTGTTCTTTGAAAATATATTTATTGTATATAATTATTACGTTTCAGATTATTCCGATCGTACCTTGTGCTTATTTTAAATAACGAAAGTGCAGTTCGTGCTTTGAAAGTGGATGTGAAAAATTTCGACCTTATAATAGTCCAGGTCAGTGTCTAAAAATTATTTTTATTTTAAAGTTTTCCACACACATTTTTCATTTTTGTGTTTAAAAAATATATTTCAGGTTTGGATTCGAAGTTGTATTTTAAGTTACACTCCAGAAAGTAATGAACAGAAATATCTGATGAATTATATTCAGCGTTTGGACGACGTCAAGCAAATTTTTCAAACTCCTTCTGAAATTCTGAAATTCCGGGAATCGAGAGAACCAATCATTGATTTCATTATGGCCCTCGCTGCTAAACGAAATACTTTAAGGGTACGTCTGCCAATAAACAAAATGATTCATTGAATAAAAATATAATCAATAACTGGAAGAAAATAATGTTCTGATTTAAATTTCCAATCTATTAAATCAATTTTAGACAGAGCAGGAGCGATTGCAGTTCGACTCAAAGTATAAGACTTATTTTACCAACATCGATAAGTGGATTCTCGTGCCAATATCAGAAGAAAATATAGGGTCAGATCTTACGTTCTGGATTTACAGATGCGTTGGCACTCTGATCATCTGCTGTTCCCCGATGATGTATAATCGCGTAAGTAATTTAATTATGTATTGAGTGTTAAAACGTTTAAAATTGAAAAATTTCCATATTAAACGTTTTACATAAATTACATCCTTTAAAAATGCAACCATTTAACAATAATACATTTTTAATTTTCCATCAATTTTAAGCATTAAGGATTAAAGAATTTTAAATGGAAAAGTAAAAAATTTCAGAATCTCTAAATGAAATCGTATAAAATTATAAAAATAATACAACTTTGAAAGTTTTCAAATTTAATTTTTCAAAGTTATAACGAATTTTGTTTTATAAGAATTAGATATTGAGGAGAATAAATCCAGGGTGCACAGTCTTCCCCTTTTTTTCTTAGTTTCCCCTTTTTTCTTGAAATTCCCCCTATTCTCAAAAAACTTCCCCTTTTTTCGAAAAATTCTATGAAATTAGTAAGTGTGCCCATTATTCAATAATAATTAAAGCAAGTATAGCACTTGAATACATTATTCATGAATAAGTAAGGTACCAATAACAATACAAAACATACAATATTTTTTGAATAAGTATTGGAAGGTGGACACTTTATATACCTACCTAATTAAAAAATTGAATATTTTAAATTCATCAATTGCAATGTTAAATGTTCTAACTTGAGCAAGTTTTAATTTGATTTTAAGAGCACTAAAGAGTAGGGCGGAGTTAAATTCGAAAACAAATCAAATCGTTGAATCTGAGGGGGAAAAAAACGTGTGGGTTGGCATTCGACAAAAATAAAAAAACAAATTTTAATCAGTAAAATTTAATGATTTCAAATTCAAAATATTTCCTATTGGTTAAAAAATTATGACAAATTTGTTATATGTATTGCTTTTACTGTGTGAACAATAATACAAAATTACGAAAAAATGAATTTTTTGCGCAGTAACAATTTTTTTGAAAATGTGGACAAAACATGTTTTTTTTTTTTTTTATTGAGTCATATGCACACATTGAAAAAAAAGTTGAATATATCAAACCTGAAATTTATTCAGCTTGAACCAAAGAAAAATTTTACCACTTTGCTCTCTCGGAGAAAAATTTTGTCGTGATTTAGGATTTTCGGGATTTCATTTTTTTTGCGATTTTGGAACGTTATATACACCACGAAAAAAATGTTTCCCGCATGAATAAAAAATGATAACATGTTTCTTTGGTTCAAGGTGAAGAAATTTCAGGTTTGAATCAATCCAAAAAACATGTTTTTGTACATTTTTAAAAAATGGTAAAGGTGGCAAATTTGTTTTAATTCTTAAAATTTTTAATTGTAAATTTAAAAAAAAAACAGAACAGAAGATATTAACTGATTTAAAAAAAATATTCATACTTGTTTTGGAAGTCGGACCACAAATTATTATCCCTCAGCTTAAACGATTCGATTAATTTTAACATTTTTACTTCGCTTTACTGAAGAGTTTAGTTTTAAATTTACAATGAAAGTATTAATTAGAGTGAGAAAGAAATGACAAATCCTGGAAATAAATATTTATGAGAACGATGTTAAACATATCAAAATCGTGTATTTAACTAATTTTATTTTATTCTCGGTCTTTTTTATATCACTGTGAATGGATTACCAACGACCTGAATATATCAAATTATCAAAAATAAATTCTTTAATGGCAGAAATCATTGAAAAATCATTGAAAATTATTTTAAAATATAACATTGCTTATAAAAAGATTGTTCTTTTCGACATATAAAAACAAATGTTTAATTTTCCCCCTTTTTCGTGAGAAAATCACCCTATTTCCTCTTTTTTGAGCTTCTTTTACGTTGTGCACCCTGTAAATCATAAAACCTGTGGATAATTTATGTATACTAAATACTTTTTGAAAAAGTATATTAAAAGCTCATGAGTGAGCCTTATTTCAATATTATAAATACGAGCAAAGTTACGTTTGGATGTAGGACTTTGAAGAGGGATTTTAATTTTGATCAGTATCTGAGTTTAATTTCTTAAATTTCAAATTATTTATCGAAGTCTAAATATTCTAACTTATTATTATATAAACCAGTAATTAATGTTTTCAAATTATTTGGATATATCAAGGTATCTAATTGAAAAAATTATTATAGTGATTTCGTTCTTTCTGTTCTAGAATCAGCAAAACAATATGCTGAGGCTTCTGATCAACAAAGTGGCTTTGCCAGCAGAAAACTTGCCAATCGGTTACGTGAAAAACGTAGCGAAGCGAATTTTCTCGATGATTATCTTGGGAATCGAAAACCTGAGTGTGAAATCCGATATGATTCTTCAGGCGTTAATCAGAGACCTTTTCGAACAATATTTGCCGCTTTTAATTACACAGTCGAACGCAAATAATTTCAAAGTTTCTGATTCGCTGCTAAAATGTTTCTCCGAAGTGAAGATTGATTTCTGTCGACTTATTCTCGAAAAATTGGCTGATCATTTTATCGTTGTTCCTGCCGAAAATACGACTCACAAACACTGCTTTTTAGTAAGTTATACCTTAGAAATACTTAGGGAATTTTATTCAGACTTATTTTAATTTGATAGAAAAGATGATTTCGATTCCGCAGCTGCTTTCGGATTTCGAATTGAAAAATTTCAAGTAGAAAGAGCTCAATTAAAAGTTTAAAATTAAACAAATTCTCCATTTTTTCTTCGAAAATCATAAATAGTTTCAGTGCATGTAATTAATTTTTCAAAATATTTAATTTCATAGATATTAATTGAGAGCTTTCTTAAATTAATTTTAGGTGATGCTCCTGCTGAAGCATTTATTAAAAGGGGGCAGTGCTTATCCGAAGCACGTGACAGAATTGATAGTTTCAATTTGTTCGTCTAATGTTATCGGTTGTTATATGAAAGTTCACAGTTTACATCCTCATAAGTTGCAAACAATCGATTTCCTGCAAGATGTCCTCTCAAATTTCCACTACAGACAAAATCCTGTGATAAGGTTCGATCCATTTTGCTGAATATATTTTTTTAATGAGATGAAACAAAGTTCACTCATTCAAATAACAGCTTGAAATTACTAATAATTTGAATTTGTTGAATTTGAAATTAACAAACTATTGAAAAATTTTAGTGAGACACTCCACAACGTAATTTTGAACATCGTTCAAAAATATCTTTCAACGAGTGTGCAGACATCCTTCGAATTTCTAAACTCTCTAGCTAAAATTGATCTCAAGTTGGTGAAATACTTTTTACCGCAAATTGAACGGAGCGTCGCAGATTACGAAAGAAACAGAAGACAGAACGCAGGAGCTCTTCGGTAATTAATTTATCATGATAATTTCAAATTTGCTTAATACAGAGTGCATACCCGACGGATGATTTTAAATTCACGGCTTTCTCAAGATCAATTTTCGATTTTCCTTGTCTGAGAATTATACTTCTTTTTGAAATTTCCATGTCCTAACACAGAATTTTAATTCTTTTAAAAAGTTTCCCGGCCCCGTCTCAAAATTATAGTTCTTTCAGAAAATTCCCGGTTCCAAATCAGAATCATAATTCTTTTCGAAGATTCCCCGTTCCAAGTCAAAATTGTAATCCTTTTGGGAACTTCCCTGAACCAACTCAAAATTATCATAGCTTTCAAAAACTCCCTGCTTAAAGTCAGAACTCTAATAATTATTTTAGAATATTTCTTTAAGTGTAGACCGAATGCCAAGATTTCAAAGACTTTAAAGATTTCAAAAGATAAAAAGAATTGCAAAATGCTTCATTTATTTTATCACTTATACAATGAAAACAAATCAGTACCAGGCGCTTATTGACATAATTCTCATTGATTTTTAAATATTCTGTACGATCAAAATAAACTTTCAGAACTGTTAAACTTTTCAACTTAGATTATTTTCAAATGAGAGAAGTTTATAATTTACATTAATTATGAATTTCAGGAACATTTATTTTAAACATATTAAACTTGAAATTACTCAAAAATTAAAATTTTCCATTGGAGACTGTATAATTAGAATAATAAATGATTCATTTTTTAATCATTCAG
This sequence comes from Andricus quercusramuli, assembly GCA_932178445.1. NCBI lineage: Eukaryota > Metazoa > Arthropoda > Insecta > Hymenoptera > Cynipidae > Andricus > Andricus quercusramuli. The sequence goes on from CAKNXH010000192.1 coordinate 107,876, forward strand.
ACTTCAGAGTCCAAAAGGTTCTCGAATCAGGGACAATAGGGTGATTTTTCACGAAAATGGGACAATTAATTATTTTAAATAAAATTAATATGGGTGCAATATTTAAGTCAATATGAAACACTTTAAATTCTTCAGATTTCTACCAAGAGACGAATTTTCAACCCAAAGACGAATTTTTAACGAAACAGTTGAATTTTCAACATACAATCAATTTTCAACGAAATGGTAGAATTTTTAAATCAAATAGAATTTTAAAGCCAAAGCGATGATTTTTTAAAAACACAGTTGAATTTTCTACCAAAAAATATGAATTTTCAACAAAATAATTTTGCAACTAAATAGTCGAACTGTTAAGGCCTGAAATTAAAAAAAATGAAAGCTTTGAACACGGATTCACGAAATTGTTAAATTTCAAACGCTAGTAATTAAAAATGTTCTAAGTAGAAACCTTTAATGAGAAAATATTCCTTTTTTAAGTTGTAAATTAGAATGGTGCAATTTTTCTAGTTTTGAATTTCATTTCTAAAAGTTTCATTATGATTAAAATTGAAACTACAATCGAATGAAAAATCCTAGTCACTGAATCAAATTCTCGATCATATCCCGGGTTTTTCGCGGTGAATAAAATTCCCGGCCTTTTTCTGGTTAGTTAGACACCCTGTAATATAACATAAAATACTCTATCTTATTTTTTTAATCATTTGCAGATACTCGCTGAGTCAACTTCAAGAAAAGGTGGACAAATTGAGCCTAAAGAATCAAGATCAAGTAATTTAATACACACGTTACAATTCAGATACACTTTTATATTTTATTCTTTTTATTTAATATAGATTTTGTATTTATTTTATTAGTTTATTATTATTAATCTTATCCGTTTGGTGTGTTAATACTAGGTAGCACAATATTGACTCACATGAGATGAAAAAATATGCTACCCTTACTTCCGGTGCGAATGTCGTGATCGGTGATGTTTCACAGCAGTCGGCACAGCCGTAGAAGGTGATTGTCATCCAATCAATTCAAAATGAGATACGGCGTTGCGAACTGCATTCCGTAAAGATGGATCAATGCCGCCGGACAGCAACGATTCCAGCTTGTCTACGTAACTGTCTATGTTTTGTGGAGTTGCTGCCTCATGTGTACCTTAAACAGTATTAAAATTTTCTATTCATCTGAATTGGAAACTAGAAAATTTGTAGAGTAAAACCCAATTCAAGAAAATAAATACCTTGGAGAGGTATAGTTGCAAAACATCCCGTTAATTGAGATCGGAGATTATCCAAATGTCTCTGCAAAGCTTGATTTGAGGAGCGTTGCTGATTCGTTTCGGATTCCAAACGATTTACAGCGGCATTTAAACTATCTACATGTCTCTGAAGAACCGCATTTTGTCCTTCGTAATCAGCCGTCGCTTTTCTCAATTGCCTCAATTCTGCCTCACAAGCTAGAAGAAAATCGTAATTATATTAAGTATTTCTAAAACTTGCGGATTCCTTCGAAATAATAACTTTTTAAATTTAATGTTATGACCGAGGCAATAATAAATAATGCACTCTATACCTTTATTATGATCCAAGAATTCTTCAGTGAAAATTGGAATGTCGAATCCTGAAAAATCGTCCTTTTCTGGTGGAACATCCTAGAATGAAACCAAATATAGTATAAATGTTGATTACTTCTTTAAAATTCTGTAATAAAATATTATACTCAAAACAATAAAATTAATATTAAGAATTCCAAATTCAAGCCTTAAAAATTAATCATTTAATTTTAATAGGATGTCTAGCGACTCGGAGAAACCAGGAATGTCGTGCAACTTAAAAAATACGAGAAAATGGCGGGAATTCATAAAAAGATCCGGGACACCTGTGAGCATAAATTTAAATTAAAAATTGTTTCTGCGTAAAATTATAATAATTAAATTATGCGAATTCAGGGTAAAAGCGTGTGTCGAGTGGAACGTCGTCAATTTATCGCCAGTCAATCAGAAGCTGGGAAGTCTTTGAAATTTACTGAACAAACTAAGAAAAATTTCTTGTGCTGTTTTTTATGATTTTTTTCTCTATCAATTTGTTATTTATACATATGGCATTTGGGAAAAAGAATTTTGTACTGTAAATTTCTGATTGTATTCTGCTCAATATCCCGATTTTTTTCCAGCTTCACAACAAATTTTTCAAAGTCATTGAAATGGAAGCGCTCAACGCGATTTAGCTAAACAATTAAAAATTAAATGCCGCCAAACTACCAAATTTGAAATTTTAAACTTTCATGAATTGTACAGTTGAAAGATTTCTAGGTAAAAAATATAGATCCACGCTATCATTTTTAATGCCCTATAAATTGAAGAATGAATCATTAGATTTCTAAATGTTAAAAATTATGCCGTTTTGATGTGTAATAAATTAAAAATGAAAAAAGGTCGAAAAAATAATTTTTTTCAAATCAATTCTTTTCATGTTTTTATGGACATGAAACCTGTTTTTGTACTTATTTGTGCTGAAAAATATTTAATTAAAATGTGTTGTCTTCAAATTTTACTTTTTATTCGTGTTTGTATTTATTGTAGTAATTTTTTTTACTATTTTTAAACAACGCATTTAAGGTGGAAGTTTTTTTCAGCGAATATTTAATGTCAAATTTTTTTCAGAAGTTCAAGAACAATAGAAAGAAAAAGAAAAAATATTAAATGAAATAGCGATAACAATTTAATAGGAAAATTAACTTTTTTCATGCCATTTCTTCCAATATACAATACCGGCACTACATGGTTTTTGGAAGTTGCGTCAAATCATCTAATTTTGGTATTTAAACAAATGACTTTTTTTTTTGCTTAAGTGGGATGAAACATATACAAATTTCTGCGCCTGACGATTCTAGGTTGAAGCATTTATACCACTCTTTCAAACATATTGCGATAAAAGGCTAAATAAAAAATTTGGTTTTGCTTATTTTATAACTGATTTCCATAGAATATAATCGCCGTTTTGAAAAAAAAATGCTATTTTTTTCCTTGGATGCTGCCAAGATCTGAACTTGGAGCAAATGAGTCGTAATAAGTCTAAATTGTAAAATCTTTTATACATTAATGGTTTAAGTTTTGGAATTTTTACAAACTTATTTCTTTTAAGTTCATACCTTGGCAACATCCAAGGGAAAATTTTTGATATTTTACATGCCTTCAAGCGTTCGTCTTGCCTTATTTTAAATTTTAGTTTAGAAGGAATAAATGTCTCATTTGTCTGATACAGATGATGTAAACTTTTCTAGTATCTTTCAGTTATACTTTTTTAAACTAATATTAATAAGGTGCGAAACCGGGAAAAACGTTAAATCCGATCCGGGAAATCCGCGAATTTGAAAACGAAATTTCTCTAGACATCCTGTTTTAAGTACTCTAAACTAAAAATAAAATGTTATATATATAAAATTAATCAATAATATATAAATTCCGATAGACACCTTGATGCCAAAGCAAAACCTACATTTTGTTCTAGAGATACTTCCGATCCATTTCTTTCTTTTTTGCTCTCGTTTAGCTTCTCCGTTTGTTTCTCGTTGAATAGGCGATACGCTTCCGTCTGTTTATAATCGATGATTTCTCTGTTATAACGTTCTTTATCCTGCTCCGCCGCATCCAAATATTGCTGTAGAAAGTTGATACATTGTTAATATATTTTGATTTTGTGTGAAAACTTGAAAGACTACTGGCTTAAACTTTTAATTCGAGTCAAATAAGGGAAGAGTTAAAAACTTATAAACCTGTTTTTGATCCGTAGGTAAATTGCTCCATTCAGAGGCCAAGAGTTTTGTTATTTCCGCAAATGGCATTGCGGGATTTTCAGCTCTTACTTTTTCCCTTCGGTCATTTAAGAACCTGAATATTAAATCGTTAATATTAATATAAATAAAACTTATTATTTTAAGGAAATAAGGTTGAAATAAAATATCGTGAACAAACAATTTCACCTAAAGTAACCGGTTAGGGGTATTTTAGGAGCAGTTGCGTCTCTGACAGGCTTTTTACGTTTTTTAGGCCTGTTGGCAGGAGCTGTGGGAGTTGTTCCTGCAGTTGTTGTGGGAGTTGCCTTTTTACTTCCACCTTCAGAGGTAGCATCCTGTGCTTTTTCTTCTATAGTCAGGGGCGATTTACCTTTGATGCAAAAATAACTAGCTTCTTATACTAATTCAGAATCATCCTGAATAATTAACTTTCATAATGAAGTTGTTCGAAATAGTAGAAAAATTATACTTTCACCAAACTTATTTAAAGGAGGAAATTGGGAAAATATGTTTTTTTCTTGGCCTGTATAAAATTGTATAATTACTTGGTTGATCTTCTGTTCCTCCGTTAAAAGCTGGATGATCGATTCCTCCGTTGCTCTCAGCAACATTATTGTTAGTTGGTGCACTTTCACTCATTTTGTTTTGCAAACGCTATTTTGGAGCGACAGTTCTTAAAGTAATACCGCAGATAATACTTATCCGAAAAAAATTAAATATTGACTAATTACCTTTCACTATAGCTACGATAATTATATTTTTATAATGAAATGCTGAAAACTTTTTAGAAAAGAGTCAGGAGAACAGTGAAACAAAAACAATTGTCAAGTCGCCAATTTTTAGGTTATGTTGCGAAAATGATTAAGTCTTCATTTTATCACCAATTTTGATCCGAATTATCATAAAGACGACTGAGAATAAAATTTTTTGATTAATTAGATCGAAGAAGAAGAACGTTTTTGCATCTGAAAAACACTAAAATATACCAAAAACACCAAAACACTACCGCAATACATATACATAATCGACGGCATTGATTGTTTTTTCTACCGGTAGAGACGCCACGTCGCCACTTCGAGATTAAAAAGCGGGATTTTTAACAATGGGATTTTACAGCGAAATGTTTCAGTTAACAAAAAAAAAACTTTTTTCTCATCAATTCACCTATCATATAAATTATAAAAAATTAAATTGATAAAAAATTGTTTCTTCTGTACAGTTTTTATTGCTATATGTATATCACTTTTCTGGATTTTTATTTGCTTATATTAAAAATAAAAACAATTTTAAACAATCATTATTAAAGATTTTTTGAATATTAAAATTTTTAAATTGTTGAAACATCAATTAATGAGTATTTATTCAAAATTTAAAGCGTTTGAAATTTAAATAAATATACATTGAGCCGAGGGGTCAACAAATTGTTAAGTCAGGTGTGCACCTTCGCTGAAGTCACTGGCGTGAAGTCACTTGAATTCACATGAAGTCACTGATATCACCTGAAGGCAGTGTACACGGTGTACAGTCCATCGGTCGAGTTGTGGACCCCTCGTATTGAGCGATTTTGAATTGAAAAACGTTCCAAATCAAAGAAATTGAGCTTGTATAATTTCACAATAAAAGTGTTTAAAATTGAAAGTATTTGAAATTAAAAATTTTCTTATCAGAAGCTCTCAAAATTGAAAATTTTTGAAAATTGGACGATTAAATTAGAAAGGAGTTACAATTGTATTATATCAAATTTAAGCGTTTAGAATAGAACAATTTTATTTTTAATTAAAGTATTTCGAAAATGGGACAATTAAAAAATTTTCAGATTATAATTATTTTGAAAATGAGGACATTTAAAATTGAATGAAATTGCTTTATTCCTAGTTAAGAGCGTTCAAAAGTGAATAATTTAGAATGGAAACTTTTGAATTATAATAATTTTCAATTCAAAGTGATTGACATTTGATCATTTGAAATTGAAAATTAAACTGAATGTTTCAAAGCCAAAACTTCGAAATATGTATTCTATAATTTTAAATTGTTACTCTATCAAAAAAATATTATTCAACATTAAAATTGATTACAAAATGATTTTAGAATCAGAAAATAAATTCACCGTCATTTTCACAATCCAAAGTGGAAAAATGTTCAATTATAAATCTTTATCATTCACTTATTCTTTAAAAAGCCCACACAATACAAAGTAATTTAAAATGGGAAACATTGAAAACGAAAAGTTTCCTTGAAAATCAAAGGGATTCAAACTTTATTTGGAACTAAAAAAAATTTTAGTCATCAAGAAATTTGGCATAAAAACTTTTTTATACACAAACCCTTTGAAGTTTCAATTATTTGAAGTAAATTTTAATCGTTTAAAAATTAAAGGTTTTTAAAGTATTAATTATACTTTCAAAAATTCAACCATTTAACTTTTTATTAAAAAACTGAAACTTGTAAAAGGGAAAAATTGAACATTTAGCGTTCGAAATGTTAATTCGTAACCTTAAAGTAACCATTCAGAATTAAAGAAATCGTTTAATTAATTAGTTGTCATCTTATATAAATTAATTTCCATCTGTTTTCATTTTGAACATAATTTAATATTAAAATTTGTAATTCCAAACCGTGTAATTTTTAGCACTTCATTTAAAATTATTATTAATTCTTCAAATTTTCCAATAATATATATTTTAATTTCAAAAGATTGATTTTATTAAATCTTCAACTAAAAATCGGACAATTTTAAGATATTACATTGAACATTATGAATTAAAAAGAAAAAAAAGAATTTTACCAAACAATATTGCTACCTATATATACATATGATTCCAATGTTTGAAAGTGCAAAATTTTAAGCCTTTCAATTCAAAATTGTTTTATTTTGGTGTTTAATATTTTTGAAGATTTAAAAATAAAAAATAATTTTCTTATAATAATAATAATCATTCAAAACCTATAATATTTAAAATGAAAAGTTTTAAATTTGAAACTGACTATCTTTCGATTGGACATTTTTGAAGACTTTATAGAGAAATTGTCCTGAAATTTTCAATATTTGAATTTAAAAGTACAAAATTGTGAAATATGAAATTGGAAAACCTTTCAAAAACTGAGAACATTCAAACAAAATATTTTGGAATATAAACTTTTGAAGCACAATGATTGAATAGACTTTTTTACTATCAAATATGATTTCTCTAGAAATAAAAAACACTGTAATTTTCACCGTGCAAAACTGAAGAATTTTAAATATTCAGATCTAAAAACTTTAAAAATTATATGCTTTGTAATTGGAAACTTTGAAAATTAATTAATTCAAACTGGAAGCAGAAAAATTTAAACAATTTCAAACTTAAAATAAAACTTTTAAAAATATAGAAGCATTTTTAAATTAGGATCTTGAAACTAAATCGTTAAAAACAATTAGTTTTCAAATTTTGTGCATGACTATTTTTAAATTCAATCATATTAATTCAAAGTGCAAAATAAATAACTCGGAAATCAACGATGAAGCATTGAGTTTGAATCGGAGAATTCAAGAATGCCGATTCACGCGATTTCCGGTCTATCGTTTTGTGACCTTTTTAATCAGTCTCATGAATTTAGTAATTTAAATCGGTTATGATACAGCCACCACTGACTCAGGCATTATAATTTTTCAAAGCAAAAAACTGTTCAAAATATTGATCTGTATTATTAATAGTATTTGATTTCTAATAGACCCGCGCTTTTCGGTACGTGCGCAGTTGAAAAAGTGGCGGCAACACATGCGCGGTGTGGCCGTAGAGGGAACCCACCTTACTTATTTTTTGACAAAAAAGAAGACAAACTGACAAAACATTGTTTTCATTGTTGTTTCCACGTGTGGTAACCGTTAAGTTAAATGAAAGACCCAAAAACCTGCAAAACTCTGCACAGTGCACTTGCCGGCCAGGTGCCTGGTTAAGAGCAGTAGCAAAAAAAAATAGAATAAAGTAATCGCAATTAAAATGTCAGCAGAAACGGAGGAAAACCCGCAAGATTCCGAAAACAGGTTAGAAATTCAAACTACATATTTGTTGAAAAATGAATTTAAGAACTTATTTCTAATATTTTTGAGTAATTGAATACTGAATACGGTTTTTCATTTAGTACCAAAGCTGTCGAGGATATGTGGAGAATTATTTACAATCCTGTAATTAATATCGTCCCGGAACTTGAAAAAGAAACTACGAAGGAACAAGTTTGTTCGTTTTTGGAAGCTATTTTACGATCAGATTTAAGCAACATTTTAGTGCCTAACTCTACTGGAACAGATCCAGTTTCTGAAGATGTGCAAAAACGATACTTAGGTAAATTTTTTCTTTTAACTTTCACCTTGGAGACTTTAATTAATTATTAAAAGGCTAACGTGAACTGAACTGAAAATTAATTTTCTAACGCAACTATAATTTGAATAAAAATTGGTTCAAGAATTTAAAATTAAAAGGTTACATAATTTTAATAAAATTTAAGGTCATTTAGTTGTAATTTTAATAATTAATCCAAAACTGTATAATTTAACAAAGAAAGGCTTTTAGTACTTGACCAACTAGAAATTCAATACATTCAAAACTTTATAAATTAGAGAATTTGAAAATAAGGCAGCGTTTAAAATTCTAGAATTAATAATTATTTAAAATTTGAGTCGCTCAACCTTGTACGTTTTTACATAGTTTTTAATTTGTAGTTGTAGAAGAATTTTTAACGCAAATGTTTAATTATACTTTGCTAAAAAATTGAAGTTCTTGGAAACACCAAATTAAAACGTTTTAAAAATTTAAACCATCAGAATAAACTGTCCAAAACATTTTTAAAAACTTTAAAAGTTTAGAAATGTTAAGACTGAAAGTATAATATTAAGCCTATAGGCTTCAGATTTGTAAGCCGATACATTTTGAGTCTTAAATTTAAGAAAATACTTCACTACTCTTCAAATTTTCAAGAAAAAAAAATTGAAGTTAAATTTTCACTTGAAAAATTCTTAACGAAAAATAATAAGTATTAACAAATTCATTTTTCAACTGAAATTATGAATGGTTAACAAAGTAGTTCAACTTTTAACAAAGAAGTTGAGTTTTCAAACAAAAAAAGATTAATTATCAACGACAAATGAAATAGTTGATATTTCAACAAAAAATATTTCAATTAAAAACATAAAAGAATTATTTATACCAAACAGTTGAAGGGTAGAAATGCAAAAGGAGTCAAGTAAAAAATCAAATTTCATTTTTCTCGACACTGGCTAATTATTTTTAATTACTATTGGGTCCCTTCCGTTCAGCACTGAATAACCTAAAACCCAATTCCTCATTTTTTGGAAATATGCCAAATTATTACTGCTATCGTCATTATTTTGAAGTTGAAATGTCAGTTTTACACCATTTCGAAGTCATAATCGATACGGACCCAAAATCTAACCTCGAAACGTGACCTGTTTCATTCAAGTTCTCGAAACCGGATAGCTTTTTGTGAGCAAACTTTTTTTAGTTCGATAGAGCATGAAAGTATCTCGAAAGTACTTTCTTATTTTTTTCTTAAATGTTCCCGCTGAATTTACAACATGTTTTTAGTCTCTCCTGAAAAAAGTGAAAAATGGCGCTTGACTCCTTTTGCATTTCTACCCTTCAGTTGCATTTTGAAATAAAAAAGATTAATTTTCAACCAAAAAGATTAATTTTCTACCAAAAAAGACGAATTTTAAACCAAAATTCTCTTAATTTTCAACTAAAAAAGAGATATTTTCACCAAAGAATGGAATAATTAAATTTTCAGTTGGAAAAATTAATTTTCAATATAAAAAAAAACGAATTTTCAACAAAATAGTTGAATTTTCAACCAAATGAATTTTCAACCGACAACATTATTTTATGACAAAGTTGATCAACTTTCAACCAAGTAGTTGTATTTTCAACCAGAAATAGATAAATTCTCAATGAAAAATGTAATAATACATATTTCAGCCAAAAAAATTAAAATTTTTAATAAAAACAGCTGAATTGAACAAAAAAATACGAAAAAAATGCTTGAATTTTCAATCAAATCAGATTAATTTTATACCGGATAGTTGCATTTTGAACCAAAGAAGATGAATTTTCATCCAAGAAGATTAATTTTCGATTTAAAAAACGATTGTTTAAAAAAATACACGAATTTGCAACCACGTAGTTGAATTCTCAACGAAAAATGTAATAATTGATATTTCAACAAAAAGATTTGAATTTTAAATGAAAACAGCTGAATTCAATCAAAAAAGACAAATTTTAAAAAGTTGAATTTTTAACCAAAGCAGTTTAATTTTATACCGAAAAGTTGCATTTTGAACTAAAAAAGATTCATTTTCAACCAAGAAGTTTAATTTTCTATCAAAAAAGACAGATTTCCAACAAAATGGTTAAATCTTCAACCAAAATAAATTTATTTTCAACCAAACATTGCCATTTTAAACCCAAAAAAAAATGTAATTTCCGACACTCCGTTATCTTTAATTTTGTTTTTTTGTCTTATAGCTTATGCAACATGGTTATTCGGTGTCATGTTTCACATACTCGTAACTGGCTCTTCTCTCAACGACAAAATACTGGAGCTAAGTATCGAAGTGCAAGCAAAAATGTTGAGAGTACTATCTCGAAATCAAATTCCAATGCATTCTTTTATTATATCAGAATACCTGACAATAATCGACGGTAAACTGTTTTCATTGTCACCCTATTAAATTTTCCCCAATATTTAAATCTTGAAAATTAAAACTTTGTTTTTTCTGCAGAGTTATTGAACTTTGATGAATTCTCAATAGAAGAACAACTTAAATTGGATAAATTTAAGGGTGAGAGAAACCTCATCGATAATATGGACCTGACACCCTTTCCCATCACTATCAAGGCCATACCTTTGACTCAAGCTTCCCTTTTGCAGGTACTTCAAAAGTTAATAATTAATTAATTACCCTTTTCCCAGAGTGGTCACTGGACCGGGAGACCGGGAAATGACTGAGAAGTTTACAAATTTTTAGAAGAAAAAGCTATCCAATCGCTTGAAATATCACATGATATAATTCAATTTAATATAATAAATAATCTTTTTATCTTTTCTGTTTTTTGAGAAATTATTTACAAATTTCAAATAGGTTTGACTAAAACTTTTTTTATATCATTCGGTTTACAATGCGTAATTCTAAAATGTTTAAAAATATTCTATTTTACGGTTTAAATTTAAACTTTATGGTAAAAAACGTTTTCAGTTGATCAATTGTAAATATGAATACAAAATTGAATTTTTAAATTGAACTTTACTTTAAGTATTAAAAATTGAACAATAATTGATTTTATAAGACGATTCTGAATCTGTTTTAATTCGGAAGTCTTAGTATCTACTTAAACAAATGTAAACGTCCGACTGAAACTTTATAAACTATTTTCAATTCGAAAATAACTTCAAAATAATAGATTCTTAATTCATTAATATAATACACAAACTACAAAGCTAAACAATTTCAAACTTCGTTGTTTGAAATAGAAAGCCTTGAATCGTTAAAATTTCAAATAGCTAAATTCTAATTTTGAACGTTGCAAAATGAACACTTATTACTTTCTAACAAATTCGAGTAATTTCAAGAGATATTTAGAAGTTTTGAAAATATAAAAAATTATTTTGAAATAATATTAAACAAAATCTAGATTTTTGCAGATTTTCAACAAAATATTCTAAGCTTTTTAAGAATTTTAAAAGGTTTTAAAAGATTTAAAAAAATTTCTTAAGATTCCTAGGAAAATTGAAAATGACTTTTTATTTTGAAAAATTAATTTTAAGAGAATATTTAAAAAGATTCCAAACAATTTAAAAAGTTATAAAAAAAGAATCCGGAAGATTTTAAGACAATGTTTTCAATTTTTGCCGGTTTAAAAAAAATGTTAACAAAATTCGAATCATTTTAAAAGATTTTTAGAAGTTTTAAAAAAATTTCGAAAATAATTTAAAATTTGAAAAGATTTCAACATTTTCAAATAAAATTTAGATTTTTTAAGATTTTGAAAAAAAAACTGAAGCTATTTAAGGAGTTTGAAAGGTTTTAAGATAATAAAAAATTGTTCTTTGTATTCCTTGGGACAAATGTTAAATCATTATTTAAAAATATTAAAAACCGAAAACAAATTTTGAAATGTAAATAAAAATTGAACAATTATTGAGTTAAAACTACTCAAAATGAAAATAATTTAACTTCTAATTTAAAAAGTATTCAGTTTAAACAAAAAATTTTCTAACTTCCAATTTTTAATTTTTCTAATTTAAAATTACTTAAAATGATATAATGTTGAAAATTTACAAATTTATTTACTCATTCCTCAATTTAGAGCATTGAAAGTGATAACGTGGATTTATATTTATTTAACTGAATCTGAATCTTTGAATTGTACAGTTTATAAAAGTTCAAATTTAAAATTTTGCAGTTTAACTGCATTTAATTAAAAAATTTTCATTTAAAAAGTGTTGATAGATTTCATTTTATACGTGTCAATTATTGAGCGTTTGAATAAAAAAATGTCGATTAAAAAATCCTTAAACAGTAATTTCAAATGTTTTTCAAATTCAAGAGCTCCACTTTGAGTGCTTTAATTTTCAGTTCAGTTTTTGATACATACTTTAAAAGATAAAATTTTTATCTTAAAGAGTTTGGATTTTTGAATTTTACGAATGGTGAACATTTTTTGCGAACCGAGAAATTATCAGGAATTTTTTTCTTTGATGAATTGAGATTTATTTGTGTTTTTATTTACAGTATAATTAATAAAACAAGTAGCTTTAAGGTTAATTAAAATATTTTTAAATTAAATAATGAGGATTTCGATTATTTTCCTTCTTGCAACTAACTTCACTCAATGAAAATAAATTTTGTGGTACCGATTGACATTGTTATCAACAAAAAATATATTATTTTAAAATATATTTTTACGTGGGAATAACCTAACAATTAAGTGTTTTGCAAGAATTACATGTTTTATTAATATTTTTTTCATAAACTCACCTATAAAATATGGTTCTTCTAATAATACGCCCGTGTTACCGAACTACGGCGAATTGTTGTATTTAATTAAAGTGTAATTAATTTTTTACCACTTGAAGAATATTCAATAATTTTAAATTATTCATCAATTTGAGTGTAGAAATTAAACTCTTAAGCCACAAAATTAATAAAAAACTGTTTTGATACCGGATAGCATAAAAACTCGGGGACATTTAAAAAGCAATTATAACTCTGAAACTATAATTGGAAACGAGAAAAACCCTTTTTTTTTGTTAATTCTGCAATTCATTCTGAACAAAAAAGGTACATTTAAGAATTAGATATTAAGCTTTCTTTTAAAAGATATAACGCCTTAAATTCGGAAAAGGTAGTTAGGAATACCTCACCGGATGATATTTTGTCATAATTAATGGAATTGGTTTTGATACCAGGTAAACTAAAAATAATGGGGACATAGGGTTTTGTGGGAAAAAATAGGTTTAGTAAATCCCCGTAATTGAAAGAAAATTATTCCTCTAAACACAAGCGTATAATATTTCAGGGAAATGATCAGGGAACGTCATCTTATTGATTTTCACCCATATAATAATTTTATTAGACACAAAAATAAATATTTGCATAAGAAAATAGTTATCACTTTCGTAAATGAAGTGGTACTCTTATAATTAATTACAAAAATGATTTTAATTCTTTCAGATAGTATTGAAATCTGGAGTTTCTATGTGGGATCATACTTCCCTTTGGGAGAAAAGTATGAGAATTCTTGTGAATTCATCACCTGAGGTTAAAATTTTATCTCTAAAGGTCTTCATTCAATGTATGCAGTTTAATCTCGTTAACGAAAAGGTATTTTTTAATTCTAAACAGAGTTTCTTTTCATACTGATCTATTTAAATGTCAATATTATTTGGAAAAAATGTTGAGATTTGAATTACATTTTTTATTTTTTCATCAGGATTTGGAGGCAGTGATAAAATATGTTATCGAAATAGCCAACACAATTCCCACTTGGAGCCGAGAAGGAATAATTTCACACGAATCATTATTGCAATATTCAGACGTCTTCTCTGAACTCATAAACTTGATAAACCCATCTCTAGACACTACGAATCTCTGCTTCGAATTAGTGGATCTAATTGCACAGAAGTTCCTTGGTATGTATAAAATAATCATTAATAAACTTTATTCTTAATTCATGTATTTACACATTTTTTCGTCGACTATTTTGGAAAATAGATCAACTTCAAATGTGTTTGAAAAGAAATTAATAAGTTGAAAATTGCTTTCTCCTTTATTCCCAATTTTCTTTTTCAACAGGAAAAAAATTGGAAGAAAGAACCTATGATAAAATTGGACAGTATCTAAAAAATAATCCTAGGTGTTATATTTCGTCCCTGAAAAAATTTATTCACTACTCAGAAGCTCTCCCAGTCAGTATTCCATGTCTATAAAAATTATGATTTAGTTATTAGTGATATAACATGTATATTTTCTAAATTCTCCACTATGACGATTTGCGATTTCAATTTTAGAAATTCAACTCGGTTCTCATGTACTACATTTTCAACGACCTGCAAAATATTTCCCCGAATCAAGAACCTATAAAAGTCACAAGCGCTAGTAAATTGTGGGAAAACTTACGAGCATTATTTATCAAAAGTCTTTCCAAGAAAAACTTTTCTCAAATTTCCTCTTTCTTGGAATCCACAAGTTTGCTAGATTCCTGGTTGATATATAGCAAAATGAATGCTCGACTCTACGAAGAGGACATGGGGCTTATTTTCAATTTTTTGAGAGAGAATTTAAAATATTCGAATTCCCAATCAAATATTTTAGTCTTCCATTGTTTGATGCAACTGATGGCTCACAGTGAATCTAACAAGGAAAAAATCCAGCAGATTTTATCGTTGCCTTGGACTAAGAAAAGACCGGAATCGATGGAATTTGATAACGATTTGAAATCAGTAGCCGATTCGCTAGATTTTGAGACGAAAATCAAATGCTTGGAAACTGTTTGTCGATATGGAAATGGAAAATCTCATTTGCAATTATTAAAAGAGTGCATTTCCAATCCTAATGTCGAATTTACAATCGCTGGTGTCTCGTAAGTGTCGACTTTAGTATTTATCTAATATTCTTATTGATTTTTTAATTAATGTTTTTATTCTAAAGGAATTGCCTTCTATTATCGGTAAATGACGACATAAGAGTTGAAGACATTTTAAAATTGATCCACTCAATAAATTCTTCCAAGTCACAAAAACTTCAGGAAGCTGTGGCGAAAATTTTAGGCGAATTGATTTGTCTTTTGTCCAAATGCGCAACATTAATCAGGTATTTTAATTTCCCCCTTTGAACAAGATTTTAATCATTCAAATATATTTTTATAACTGTAATATTTGTTTATAATAATTTTATGACTGAGAATATTTTTTCTGATAATCTATATTTCTTTAGAGAATCTTGGAATAGATCTAAACTCGTTGTAAAATGCAATGTTTGCGATAAACCAGAGCACGGAGATGATTCAAGAATCTACAATTTATCTTCGAGATCCGAAACGATAATTTCTTCGCTCTTTGAATCTTTAATTACTTCAAATTCAGTCGAAGTTCGTCTGCGAATGTCAGAAAATTTCCTCAGGTTTTCGAACCACATTAAGAATTTTAACACGAACAAAATTTCCAATTTGTGGTTGCCATACATACGTGATGATAACTCTGATGTTCGGAATAATGTTGGGAACGTAATCGGTTATTTGCTGCAAAACAGAATCGCCCAGTTACAGCAAACTCGAATCCTTTCGGCAGATGACGTTCCAAATGAATTGGATGAGTTTGTAGACTCTTTTGTTGAAATTTTAGCCAAATCGATGGTAAAGGCGATTGATAATTTGAATTATTTGCTGCATCTGCAGTTGCTTTCGACTGCTAAAAACTTCGCTTGGTAAGCAAAATGTTAAAAAATTATTTAAAAAGAACATTGTGTCAATAGAAACGTATTTTAAGCACAGACTATTTTTGGTTGAAATTTCACTTATTTTGTTAAAAATTGAGCAATTTTATTGAAAAGTCATCCTTTTTCTATTTATAATTCAACTGGTTTGTTGAAAATTTGCTTTTTCGGATTCAGACTTCATCTGTTTTATTGAAAATGAAACTATTTTGATAGAAAATGCAACTGCTTGGTTGAAAATTAAATTAAATTTCTTGGAAATTCAGCTATTTTGTTAAAAAATAATTATTTTTGGTCGAAAATTCATGTACTTGGTTTAAAGTTGAATTTATTTGTCAAAACTTCATTTTCTTGGTTGACGATTTAACTATTTTGTTGAACATTTCTTTTTTTTTTATTGAAAATCAATTTTTTGGACTGAAAATTCCTATTTTGTGCTGAAAATTCAAATTTTTTGTACATAATTCACATATTTGGTTCGGAAATTCAATAATATGGTTGACATTTTATTCGCTCTTGCCTAAAAAATCTTACTTGGTTAAAAATTAACTCTTGTTGATAATTCGTCTTCTTGGTATGCAAGATCATCTTTTTTGGTGGATGTTTGATCTTTTTTGAATAATAATAAAACTATTTTTGGTTAAAATTAATCTTTTTTGGTTAGCGGTTTAACCATTTTGTTGAAAATTCATATTTTTTGGTGGAAAATTCAAATACTTTGCTGAAAGTTGAACTCCTTTTTTGTAAATTCATTTTTGTTGTTGAAGATTCATCATTTTAATTGAAAATTTAATTATTTTGTTGGAAATTTTTTTTTTTGTAGTTGTTGAAAATTGATCTTTTTCAATTGAAATTCAACTAACTGGTTGAAAATTAATCTGTTCTGGTTAAGACTCTAATTATTTTTTGTTGAATTCGTGTTTTTTATTCAAAATTAAAATCTTTTTTGTTTGAAATTTCAACTATTACATTTCTTGTTGAAAATCCATCTTTTTTGGTGGAAAATTCAAATACTTTGGTGAAAGTTGAACTCCTTTGTTGAAATTTCATTTTTGTTGTTAAAGATTCATCATTTTGTTGAAAATTTAATTATTTCGTTAAAAATTGTTGTTGTTTTGTTGTTGTTGCAAATTGATTTTTTTAAATTGAAGTTCAACTAACTGGTTGAAAATTAATCTGTGTTGGTCAAGAGTTTAACTATTTTGTTGAAAATTCGTCTTTTTTGTTGAATACAAGTGTTTTTTATTTAAAATTAAAATCTTTTTCTTGAAATTTCAACTATGACATTCCTTGTTGAAAAATCATCTTTTTTGGTGGAAAATTCAAATATTTTGCTGAAAGTTGGACTTCTTTGTTGAAAATTCATTGTTTTGGTTGAAGATTTATCATTTTAGTTGAAAATTTAATTATTTTGATGAAAATTTTGTTATTCTTGTTGTTGAAAATTGAAATGTTTAAATTAATAATTCAACTGTTTGGTTGAAAATACATCTTTGTATGTTTTAAATTTAACTATTTTATTTCAAATTTAATTATTCTGTTGAAAATTCAGCTATTTTGTTAAAGTTGTCGTTTTTGTTCCAAAATTTAATTGTTTTGTTAAATTTTTGTACGTTTGAATAGAATATTCGTCCTTTTGGACTGAAAGATTAACTGTCTGCTAAAAAATTCGACTATTTGGTTTAAAGTTCGTCTCTGTAGGTTGGCAATTCAACTATTTGGTTGAAAATGCAACTGTTTTTGGTTGAAGTTTAATTCTTTTATTTGGAAATTTGATCATTTGGTTAAAATTTACCTTCGTTTGTTGAAAACTCAGCTATTTGGTTAAAAATGCAACTCTTTTTGGTTTAAGTTTAATTTTTTTATTTGAAAATTCGACCATTAGTTTAAAATTCATCTCTGTAGATTAAAAATGCAACTATCAACTTTTTTTGTTGAAAATTAATTTTTTCGGTTTAAAATGTATCGGTTTTCTAAAAAACTTGACTTGTTAGCCTAAAAACTCAACGCTTTCTTTGAAAAATCATCTTTCTTGGTAGAAAATTAACTTTTTTGTTGAAAATTCAACTATTTTGTTGAGAGTGCAATATATTTCGACTTGAAATCTTGAGCGTTTAATATTGAATTTCAAAGGTTTTCAAAGGATTTTGAGCTGTGAAGTCTGTAAGAAAGAGTAATTATTTTGTATTCAACGTTCTGATTGATTTTTATTGGGTTTTGCTTCAGTGTTCGTCTTCATTTAACAGAAAGGAGAATTCTGAGTCTTTTTATTGTGACGATATTACATCCGCTGTCAGGATCAAGAGAAGTTGCTTTTGCGACTGTGGCTTTCAAGCAAGTGGCTGCGTTTCATGAATTAAGTCCAAAAGAGATGTACGTTCGGTATCGAAAACATTTTATGGAGGTAGGCTATGACTGAAATAAAAAAATTGGAAATCTTTCAAAGAAATCGAAGTTGAAAGTTTTCTTTTTTTGGAAGTTTCAAAATTAAAAAGCGCTTTACAAATTAACATTATATTTGTAATGCTAAAATTATATTTTTAAGCCGTTATTAATTTGACAAAAACTTAAAAATATTAAAATCAGAATTATTTCAGTTCAAACTTTGATTTCAGACGAGTTTTAAAAGGTCATATTGGACTGAAATGTCTGAAAAATCTCTTTTAAAAGTTGAACTCCAAATTTTAACAGAAATAATAAGGGGCTATCTATAAAAAACGGAACACATTTTTGTCAATTTTTTACGTCTCCCCTCCCCCATGTTGTCTTAAAAATTCCCGTGAAATCCGTTGAAATTCATTAAAATGTTTGGAAATCCTCTGAAATCCCTTGAAATATTTTTTAATATTTTAACTCAACCCGATAAACTTAAAAAATGTTGAATGTTTTTGCGGGCAGTAGTAATTTCAAAAATTCTGAAAGAACTTTTTTTTTGTGGATAGTTTTTTACATAATGATGGGAAAAAATCAAAATACTAATCTAGTTATACTGATATGAAGTCTTTATGACATTATTACAATTGTTTATTGTAAAATTACTAAACTTTAACCAAAAATGCTGCGACGTAATTTATCGATGGTCCGTAAATTTTAACACATTTCTTCAATTGTAGATGATGATGGAAATGTCAGTACAAAATTATGTAGATTATAAATACAATATGGTAGCGTCGATTCATCGAGTCGCTACATGCGTTGGGTATGAAGGAGCTGCACATATATTGCGGAAAGATGTTCATCTCGCTGTGAGCCATTTAATTCCCCACATTGTGAAAACCCCGAAAGCGATTTCATTGCTTCAAGATATCGCTGAACCAAATCGAGTCGAGAAGAAAGAGTTGTTAAAAGATCACTTTCAGGTATTCAACTTTTTATAGAATTTTTATATTTTAAACTCTAGCTTCCTAATTTTGATTGTACAGAGTGTTTTCAAGAAAATTTCCCGTTTTCCCATTTTTCGCTTAAGGTAGTTCAAAAATTAGATCTCGGAAAAAATAGTTTTTCTATGATCTTAAGAATAAAAATAATATTACTGATGATGTTATTCCAAATAAAAAAACATTTTTAATGAAAACATTTTAAAGCTCACAAAACACTTTTTTTTTAACAATATTTTTTGTAATCGATTTTTTTCTAAATATCGGTTCTTACCAATTTTTGGAAAATGGTTGAATATTGATAAGTAATGGCTTATTTTTTCCGGAGAAAATTTTCTATATTCTACTATTCTCAATTTTGAAAGTAAATTTTTCTATGGCTGAAATTCGTAAAACAATTTGTTAACAAATGACTATTGTTGAAAATTATTCACTAATTTTCAAAATTGAAAACAGTAGAGATATAGGAAATGTTTTCCCCAATAAAATTAGCCATTATTTATTAAAATACAATCTTGTTTTTTAAATCGGTAAAAAGCGACAATAAGAGAACCTCCAAATACAAAAAAATACTAAAATAAAATGTAATAAAATAATTATTTTTTGTAAGTTTTAAACTTTTTCCATAAAAAATGTTTTTTCTTGCATAAGAAATGACTGTGATAATATAATTACAATGCTTAAAATCATAGAGAACTTTTTTTCCCCAGAGACCTGATTTTTGGAACAACTATCTTAAATACGAACTGAATAGAACCCAATAAGAAAATCCAACTATTTTTGGTCATCTTTTTCGGTCGAAAATTCAACTGTTTGTGTTCTTGTAAATTCGTTCTTTTGGATTGAAAATTATTTTTTTTGCTACAAAAGCCTTTTTTTAAAGTCATCTTTCTTCATTCAAAATGAACTTTTTTGTTGAAACTTCAACAGCCTTCTGAAAAGATTAAAGGTTTTGTTTTTGATCAAAGTTTAATCATTTTTGTTTGAAAATTCGACCATTTGGTTGAAAATTTATCCTTGTAGGCTGGAAATGCAACTATTGTGTTTCAAATTCGAGGCTTTTTGGTTGAAATTCAATTCATTTTGATCGAAAA
Organism: Andricus quercusramuli; assembly: GCA_932178445.1. NCBI lineage: Eukaryota > Metazoa > Arthropoda > Insecta > Hymenoptera > Cynipidae > Andricus > Andricus quercusramuli. The sequence continues at coordinate 128,119 of CAKNXH010000192.1, forward strand.
GTATACTATTATTCATTATTTAATTTATCTCTTTTGGTTAAAACTTCTACTATTTGGTTGAAAATTCTATTATTTTGTTAGAAAATTCATCGCTTTTGTTTCAAATTTAATTCTCTGTGGTTGAAAAGTCTGCTATTATATTTTTGGTTCAGAATTTGTCTCTTCATTGGCTGAAAATTTAATTATTTTTTTGAAAATTCAAATCATTTCTGTTTAAAAATTTCACAATTTGGTTGAAAATTCAACTATTTGGTAAAAAATTCGTCTTTTTTGTTGGAAAGTTGAACTATTTTTTTAAATTTTAATTCATCTACTTGTTTGAAAATTCATCTTTCTTGGTCGAAGTTTAATCTTTTTTTTTTTGATTTGTTTGAAAATTCATCTTTGTAGTTTGTAAGTTTAACTATTTGGTTATACATGCAATGGTTCAGTTAAAAATTATTTTTTTGTGAAATTCAACTATTCCTTTAAAAATTAAATTCTTTGTTGAAAACTAATTTTTCGGGAGAACTTTTTTCTAAAACATTCAACTTTTTAGCTTGAGAATTCAACACTGTTTTTCAAAATTCATTGTTTTTTATGTTGAAAATGCGATATGTTTCAACTGGAAATCTCAGATATTTAAAGCTTTCCATAGTGAATCCCCTATTTTTGTACAAAATCACCCTATTTCCTCGGTTGTAAGAGCATTCTGGTCTGTATAGGTCTGATATATGTCTAAATGAGTAGTTTTTAAAATATGTTTTTTATCCAGCACATATGCGCTCATGCCTTTCTCATCGAAGATTCAGATATTGGCGAAAAGTGTTTGAAACTTGTTTCAAAAATCACGGAATGTGATATGCAGTATTTGATGAGCAGATCCTTCGAGGTAAATATATAATCTGAATTTTAGCTTTCGAGACTTCAATCCTAATTATTATCGAATTCCTCATTCTACTTTTCGAATCTTATATATATTTTTAATCAACAGGAAATTTTCAGTGAATTGTTTCTGCAATTTCATGCACAGACAGAGAAAGTGATTTTCTGTCTTGAAGTAATGTCCAGATTTAACGGACAAGGCTCGGTACAATTTGAAACGAACAATTTAGAACAAATCGTGAGTAATCAGATTTTCCGAAGATCTAAGATATTTCGCTTATTCCTCAGATTTCTAACTGCTTTTTTTTATTCTTACTCTTTTTTTCCATTCATATTTTTTTTATTATTCCCTATTATTTTATTTTTGACCTTTCTTTAATTTTTTTCAGACTGCCTATCTTAATCCTTATTTGCACGGAGTGTTAGTCGCTTTGGAGGTGAATATCAGCAAGATGGCAGACGAGTACACTCAGCAATGTGCGATTGCTTCTTTAGCAACACTTATGCGATTCATGGGTCCTGTATACATTACTCCTCTTCGCTACAAAATCCTCGCGACTTTACGAATGCTTCTGGGATTTACAAGACCTGGATTTAGAAAATTGTCTTATCAAGCCTGGGATGCTTTTTTACGCAAGTAGGTTAAACCAAACTTCTTGTTATTTTCTACCAAATTACTTTAAATGTCAAATGATATCATAGAAAAATATTAGATTGAAAGAGTTCTTTTTTAAATTATCTCAAATATTCAATTTGAATGATTAACTATAAAATCGTTTAGTTTCGAAGGCTTGGATTTGGAAATTGTAAGTTTCAGCTCTAAATGGTTATTAGTTACTTTTTCACTTTTTATCGCTTTTTTTTTTAATCGTCTTGAGTACCTTTCTCAAAATTGGAGTTGAGCTTTCAGCATTTAAAATTAAATACGGTTCGATTGAAATATACAAAATTATTTTGTGTTTATTTGATATCAGGAATTTTAATTTCCTAACGTTCGAAGTTGAATAATTTTAGGTTGAAACGTTGCTAAATTGGAATTGGATCGTTTGAAATCTATATAGTGTTTAAAATTTAACAATTATTACTTGAATCCTTCAGTATTTAACAAATGTATTTCAAATTAAAAGCAATATATAATTTTCGTAATTTAAATATTTTCAAATTCAATCATTGATCTTGAAATGTGGTGCACAAGTCTTCTTAAAAGCTTTGTAATCCTTTAAAATCTGGTGTAAATTCAAAAGTCAAGTGGTTAACTCTTCGTCCAATATTAAAAAGTTAAACATTAAGAACCTTAATAGTTGAGCAATTTTATGTTTTTAGTCTTCAATATTGAAAAAACGGAATTTTCAAGATTTTGAAATTCATACCCTTTAAGTTTCAGCAAATAGATCTTCAGTTGAAAGCCTTAATAGTTTAGCAGTTTCAAATTTTAAGTTTCAAGTAATGAATATACTCAATTAGACACTAGACTGTAACATTTAAAATGGTTTTGTCTAAAATGTTAATTGTTTAAAGATGCAGAATTAGAAACAAAAGCCTTCTAATAGTTCAATTATTATTTCAAAAAGATTTAAGAGTCTAAAAATTTAATAATTTGAGTTTGATACTTTGTAAGTTTGAAATTTTGTAACTAGCAGAGTGTGAGATTCAGCAATTTGAATTGAATTTTTTTTAACTTACAAAACTTTATTTAAAATTGGAAGAAATTCGTTGAAATAGAACGCGTTATAATTGTAAAGAATTTTAAGTTTGAAAAGTCAACTTTTTTTTTGTTTAAATTTAAATAGTTCAAAATTGTGCAATTTCGAAGTTAGCGCCTTCCAATATTTAGAAATTTCTTGAAAGTGTTTCAAGTTATACAATTTTCAATTGTAGCATCAAAAACTGTCTGGTTTAAAATTAAAATTGTTCAAAATTGTGCAATTTGCAAGTGAAACCCTTAATAGTTAAAAAATTATCTAAAATGTTGAAAATGTTTAAAATTGAATCATTATTGTTTGAAAATTGATAAATAAAACAATTTGCTCATTCCTGTACGATTTCAATTTGAAAGTCTTAATACTTGAACAATTTTCAGTGCTTCTTCTTCAATCCTTCGAATTTTGTTTGCAATTAATGTAAAATGGTTCCATTGGAATAAACTGTTTGGGAATGTTAAATTTAAATTAATGTAAAAAATCAAAAGGTATGCTAACAACTCCTAGACTAATATCAATTATTTTTGTGTTTGAAGAACTCAATACATTTTTTTTTATTTGGATGACCTCTACTTTGAAATTCTATTGTACAATTTGAAATTTTTTCTTTTTTGAAGATTGTCTAATTTTGGAAGCCTCAGTCTTGTACAATATTGAACCTTTGAGTTTGAAGTTGTTCATTTTTTAATTTCAGCTTAAATCTAAGAATTTTTCCGCAGTAGATTCGTTAATTTGGAGATTCTTTTTTTATAATACCTCAAACTATGTTATTCCGAAAGATTTGAATTTGAAAATTTAAATAACTGGGAAAATTTTCTGATACTGGGAAACCCTTGGAAAATGACTGGACATTTTTTCTGACTTGAATGGCCACCCTATTATTTCTAAAGTCGAAAAAAATGTATCTGATTTCTGATTTACAGCACCTTAACAGAGGACCTGGGACCGTTGTTACCGACAATTTTCTCTTCAGTTGTTCCTTTATTAGAAAGCTACCCGAAAGAAACAAATGAAATGCTGGAATATTTGATTGTCAAAAACGAGGAAGCCTTCTCACCTTACATTCCTGAGTTGTTCTTTATTGAAGACCTCAATGTTTCCATAAATATCTCGAGTATCGTAACCAACTGCATCAGGCGAAGAAAACCAGAATGCGTTAAAGAAGAGCTAAGTTTGTGGCTGAAACGTATAGGACATGAAACGGATAACGTTCGACTAAGAGCCTTAATCCACTTAAAAAAGTTTCTCGCGAAGCATCGAAGCGAACTTAACGAACTAATTCTTAGCAACGCGAGTGTTCATCCCTTGATTCTTGAGCTTTTGGACGCACTCATGGCTGGTTGTAGGGATAAGGATGAGGCAATCCAATTAGCTTACGGAGAATGTCTCGGAGAACTTGGAGCTGTGGAACCTAGTCTTCTACCTCGAAGAATTGTTTCAAGAGATGATAAGAAGTTCATTTCTGATACAAATGAAGAGTTTGCTTGCGAGGCGCTTATTGAACTCGCAAGAGGATTCCAGATGCAGAAAAGCACACAGGACACAGGCTGCTTTTCTCTAGCGATACAGGAAATACTCAAGGCTTATGAGATTTCACCAAAAAGCTCGAAGAGCTGTTATTGGGAGAGTATGCCCTTCACGATTCAGGAGATGATTTTTCCCTTCTTGAGTTCTCGCTACATGATCCAGATTCTGGAAACTCAGAATGAGTATCCTCATCCGATTTACGGGTGCGTTTTCGATTCTCAAGAATATTTCAAGTCTTGGACTTGTAAATTAAATTACTAGTCAGTAAATATAAAGATATTTTTCAATTTTCAGGACTGACATGGGAACAACTTTTGAAAACTGGGCTTATAATTGGGTAATGAGCATGTCCCGAAGCGTTGAAAATCCTACGCTTAAAAAAATTTTGACGACTTCAACACCGGCTTTTAAACGCGACGTGCGAACAGTCGTATTCTTCATTCCACATATTGCAGGCAAGTTTCTCTATTGACTGAATTCATTTTTTGACTGGGGAGTTTCTTAAGTTGTATTTTTAGTAGAAAAACCTATAAAATTAGTTTAAATAACACATGATACCATATAAAATGTAAGATTGAACTAGTTCGTTTTTAACTTCTTAACAAATTGTAATTTGGAAGGCTTGAATTTGACCATTTTAATTCCTCAGTCATTAAATTTTGATTGATTTAATTTGAAACGTTTAATATTCGGAAATGTTTAATTTTAAACGTTTATTTCGAGCCGGAAAAGTGTCTTTTTTTACTTTAAATTGCTTTTTTAAAATAGCTTTTTTTTTATTTTTCAAAATTTCAATGCCTATATACAACATTTTTTGTTTCATTATTTTAATTTCTGAAAAAGGTATGAATTAGAAATATAGATCTTATTATAGTTCAAGAATTTCTAATGTTCAAAATTGAATAGTTTTAGGTTGAAACTTGATAAATTGGATCATTAAAAATCTACGTCCGTCGTTTGAAATTCAAAAATTGCAATAGATTTTCTAGATTGAAGACATTTATTTCAAACTGAAAATATAAATAAGTAGTTGACATTTCTGTAATTTGAGTATTTGCAAATTCAATAATATAACATTGAAAACCTTAATTTAATAGGTAAATGATTTCAAATTTGACGTGTTGAATATGGAAAAATAGAATTCTCAAGATTTTGACATTCAACCAATATTGAATAAAGAGACATTTTTAAATTTGACGTAGCTGAACTTTGAATTGAAATTGTTAAATAATTTTAGTTTGAGGCATTCAAACTTGTTGAATCGAAAATTGTAATTATTGCAGGATAATAAATTAAAGGCTTTTAATACTTGAAATATTATTATTTCAGGATGACAAAAATCCAATCATTTTGGATTAAAATTGCAATATTTTGAATCAAGACCGCTTGAAATTTAACAATGTTTTATTTCAACGATAAAAATGGTACATGATATCCTGATTGAAATCTATTTCAGTTTGATACTTTTAAAGTTCCTCAAAATTATAAAACTTTATTTCGAATCGGAAGTAACAATTTTAAATATAAAGCATTGAAATGAACAAATTTTTTTTAAATTTGAATGTAAATTGTTCGAGATTGTACAATTTAAAGTCTAAATACGAATTATTATCAATTGACAACATTAGAAATTCTTACAGATTAAAATCGAAATTATAGGAATTAGAAACATTCGATTCAAAAGCGTTTTAATATTCACAATGTTAAATTAAAGCATAAAAAACCTGTTCAAAGTTTAAATACCCAGTTATATTGTAAAACTGACACCATTGATGTTCAATTTTGACCTTTCGATTTTAGTTTTAAATGATTAATATTCAATTTTAAGCACCTCAAATTTAGAATTGTTCTGCATAAGGTTATTTCGTAATTTGTGAATATTTCGAACTTTCACTTGTTATTAAAAAATTTTAATGATTAGGAATTTTTCCGAATTTTGAGTGAACATTTTGATTTTGAAAAAAGTTCATGGACTTATACCTAATTAGGTATTTTCACTTCAACCATCAATTAACTTCACTTCATTTAGTGCTGAGGAGAAAACAATAGATCAAATGCATGGGACAAAACTTTATTTTGGTAATATCTTCATAATGAATAATAATTATTAATATTTTATGATGTCATTGAATAGTTCTTAAAAAATACAAACTATTTTTCAAATACATTTATATAGAAAAAATTTGTTTTTACGAAGATATTAACAAAATAGGGCAAAAATGGAGCAAATCCCATGCATTTGATCCATTGTTTTCCCCTCAGCAGTTAACGAAGTGAAGTTAGCTGATTATTAAGTGAAAATACCTAATTTTGAAAAATTAATTTTGTTGATGAAAAATACAAAAAAAATTTATAAAATGAACTTTTTTTTAAAAGATTTTTTTGAAAGATTTTTAGAAGTTTTAAAAAAATGTCAAAAATAATTTAAAATTTGAAAAAATTTCAAAATTTTCAAACATAATTTAGATTTTTGAAGATTTTGAAAAAAAAAACTGAAGCTATTTAAGGAGTTTGAAAGGTATTGAAAGGTATTGAAAGGATCCCTTATTATTATTAAATTTTTAACAACACAATTAATTTCCAGCACACATAGTGGCGAACGGATCAGAGTCACAATGGACGAAAATTTCTGAGGAAATGTTGGCTGTTATAACAGGCAACGAGCAATCAACAACAGATCCAGAATTGATGAACAATCGACCCTTGCGAGTCTTCAATGCAGAATCATCGAGTACCAGAGTTTCGGATGAAGCAAAACGCGTGAGATGTTCCCAGGTTGTCTTCCTGACACTCGAGCATCTTCAAAGGTGGCTCCGGGAGCGTCGCCTAGAGAGAGATAAGAAATACGTATCGATTCAGAACTTTTGTGGTAAACTCAATGGCCTCGTTCTCGCTCAAGGCTGCTACAAATCCTACGAGTATCACCGTGCTCTCATGTACTTGGAAGAGCACATGGCTCTCAAAAAAGATGCGCTCTCCGTCAAAGAAGAACGCGATTTACTCGCTAAAATATACCTGCAGCTTGAAGAGCCAGATGGTGTCTCTGGTGTCCTAGCATCTCAAAATCAGTGCCCGACTCTTCAACAGTTGGTTTTGGCTCACGAGGTCAGAGGAGAATTCCAAGATGCTGCGACCTGTTACGAGAAAATCGTCGAGAAAAAAGTACCCGAACCGAAATATCTGCAGGGTATGATTCAGTGTTATTTAAGTCTGAATCAACCTTTTACTGCCATGAGTATTACGAAGGGAGTTTTAGAAAGCCGACCCGAATTAGAGCCACTGATGGTTGAACAAGAATGTTTGTGGAGACTTGCACACTTTGGTGAATTAGACGAGACTGAGAACTTGAAGCACAGTTTTTTGGAAGACCTTAAAAATAGCGTCCAGCCTAATTTGATTTCTGTTAAGAAGAGGATTTTATCTTTACTCGCAGCAGCATCTCATCCTGGTGCTTACGAGCACAGTTATTCCCACATAATGAAGTTGCATATACTCAATGAATTTGAAAAAGCGACGGAAAAGATTTTGGAAAACGTTGAAAATGTGCCGAGTATTTTTGAAGAGTGGGATAAACGATTTCAGTTGGTGAAGGCATCCACAGGTGTCGAATTTGTTTTGAGTATGCGAAGGGCTACATTGGATTTGGCACTGCGATACCAGCTGGAAAACCATAATAGCGAGAATTCTATTTTAAAGGAGGAAATTGGAAAAATTTGGCTAAAGAGTTCTAAGATTGCTAGAAAAGCTGGATTATATCAACAAGCTTATATGCACGTTCTTTCTGCGGAAGAAATGTGTCGGCCTCAGGAAGTTGAAATAGAGAAGGCTCAATTGTATTGGCAAAAGGGAAACCAGGATTATGCTTTTGCAACTCTAAAGCGGTGTTTCGATCAACATTTTAAATCTGCGGATACGTATAAGAAAACACCACCAGATGAATATACTGAGGAAAGAAAGCAGTGTGCTAAAGTAAGTCGTTATTTATTTATTTTCTACCCGACAATTTTTTCGTTCTTAGTTTTAGTAGAAAAACTCAATAAATATTGTGAAAGGAAAATATTTATTTTACCGGGAAAAAAGTTGAATGTATAAAAACGTTTTTTTTATTACCTATAATTACTGTTTACAAAAATGGTACAATTGTTATGAATGAGAGTTCATTTTCTTCTTTAAGAAAAATTTGATCAGGTTTCACCATCTTAGATTTTTCCATTAATCTCTCATTTTCCAACTACAATTTACAACTACAGTTCATAAAATTTATGTAAATCTACACAGTTTCTAAATAATATTAAAAAAATTATAGATTAGTTTAAAAATCTTGACAAATTTTTATTGATTTAAAATCTTTAAAAAAATTGTATTCAAAAAAGGTTTAAACAAATATGTTTTGAATCATTTCCAAGTAAAATAAACCTGTTCTCTTAAAATGTGTAAGTATAAAGTAACAGCACTAACATTTTTTGAAGTGTTCATTAATTTTTCTGTAGACCAAACCACTCAGTCCTTCTTAAAAAGTAAAAAACTTCATAATTGAATAATTTTAGATCGAAACTTGATAACTTAAATAATTTCAAATCTATAGGATTTGAAATAATATTTTTATTTTAACTCTTAAATAAATTTTAAAATTTTATTTCAAACTCTAAGCATTAACAGTGGAAGTTTTCTTGTATAATTTAAATCTTTAGAAACAAAAGTTGAGCAGTTTTAAGTTTGCCACCATCATATTTAAACTAAAATTCAATTTTGAAGATTTTGAAATTGAACGCTTTAGGATTCTGATTTTTTTTTGTTTGGCAGCCTTAATAGTTGCGCAATTTTAAGTTTAAAGCCTATAATATTGAAAAATGAGAAGAAATTGACTTTGATTTTAAACTTTGCTGAATAATTTTAGATTAAAATTTGTAAAATTGATTTAAATTGCGAATCGTTTAAAGTTCCAGAATTAGATTTAAAAGAGTTTTGATACTTTCATCATTATTATTATTAGTTGAGAACGATAAAAATGTAATAATTTCATATTATCCTTTCTAAAATTGACAATTATAAATTAAGAGCGCTTGAAATTGAAGAAATGTGACTACATTACATTACATTACATTTTACATTATTGTAAAATGAATTTCCAATTGAATTCCTTCATAATTAAATAATTTTAAATAGAATAGGCAAATCATTTAATAATTTCAGTTGGATACTTTATAAGTTGGACAAGGTTAATTCAAAAGTGGGTGAAATGGAATCATTATAAATGATAAAATTGTATTTAAAAAGGGAAGAAACAATTTTAAATAAAAAGCTCTCAAATTAAAACCATTTTTAGATATACAGTTTTGAATGTTTTTTATTTGATGATTCATTTTTAAAGCTTCAATTTTGTAGAATATTGAAAGTTTAAGTTGGAAGTTGTTAAATTTTGAATGCGTCAAGTTTAGAATTGCTCTGCATTAGATACGTGAATTTAACAATTATTTTTTAATGCTTTAAATTATAAATTGTCTTTAAATTAAAAAATATAAATAACAGGGAAAATTTTTCAAAAACTGGGAAAGACTCGGGAATTTTTTTCTTAGTCTATTGTGGCTACCTGAAAGAAGTGACTCTTCTGTATAGTTTTACCATATTATGTAGACTATTTTGTTTTTAGGCGAAACTCTTGTTTGCGAAATATAATCACGAGACCTTGAATGTGGACGCGCGCACGAATATAGTAAATTTCAAAGAAGCAGTTGAAGTGTGGCGATGTTGGGAAAAAAGTTACGTTGCCATTGCTCAGTATTACGAGTCTTTGGTTGATGCAATGTCAGATGACGAAAAGGACCGTGTAGGGAGGTAATGAAATTTATTCCAAATATAAAAATATTGTAATATCTATTTGCATGTTTTAAATTGTAGATAAAGAAGAATTTATTTCGGACATTCCAAATATTTTTTTCATTTTAGCCAAGATTTTATGCGGTTATCAATATATCATGGCTTGTAATCTTTTTTTTCAGAGACATGCAAGTACACATGATAAACTATTACGGAAAATCCTTAATGTATGGCTGCAAATACGTCCATCAATCAATGCCAAAACTTTTGACAATTTTTTTGGAATTCGCTTCCCGCACCCAACAATGTACGAAGGCTGGTACTGTAGATAAACTTCAAACCGAAGGTTTATCCAAAATGACCAAAATGATAGGTATTTATCGCACTTTTTGAAGAGTGATTATGTTTGTTTTTGTCGGATTAAATAACAAAAATTATAATTTCTTTATTAAATTTACAATGGCAGAAATATTTATGGATTCACTACCGACTTTTACGTGGCTCACAACATTCAGCCAACTCGTCTCGAGAATTTGCCATCCGTCTAAGGAAGTTCAAGTCACATTGAGGACAATTATCGTGAAATTAATCGTTGCTCATCCTCAACATTGTCTTTGGATGATGGCTTCGGTTGACAATGTGAGAATATTCGTTTTCTACTTGACTTATTTCTTACCTTTTTATATTAAACCTTTTAATTTTTAGTCTTTATAATCTTTTTATATAACTTAGGATTAGCTTTCCGAAATACAGTAAACTTCCACTTATTTGAAATTCCACCTATTTGAACCCCCCTACACACACTTATTTGAACTTGCGCAGTTCCGTTACCTCCCACCACGGTCCCTGTGCGGGCTGTACGGTCACGTCCGCGTCTGTGGTTGACTAATTAGAAAAAGAGGCCCGAAGAGCGGGAAAGCCCTCGCTTGTTTGAATTGAGTATTTTAGCATGACGTCATGGAAATGCAGACAAATTTTTTGAGAAAATATTCTAAACGTAAAAGTAAGTCATAAATGTACGAATAGTAATAATTCTCAGAGGTGGGTAGAGGTGGGGGCCCCTCCAGCCTTCAAATAATTGGTCGTGTACGTTTGAAGGCCGTTCAAATAAGTGGAAGTTTACTGTAGTAATATTCGTTTTCTTAATTTATAAAATATTATTATTTATTAGTCTGCCTACCCAATGCGTAAAACTCGCTGTGAGGAAATATTAAGTCACGAAAAAATGAGAACCCCCGAAATGAGGAAGCTCGTGAATGATTTTCGTGACCTGTGGGCAAGACTCATTGAGCTTTCGAACAATGATGTACCTCAGGTAATTAATCCATTTATTTCCTTTAAATTTCAAAAATTTGTAGCAGGGAGGATAAAAAAATACATTTGAGTAATTCGTGCAATTTCTTATTTGATTTTAATATTAATTAAAAGAAATCTCATCTCGGCAGAAATTAGGAGTTTTATTTTTTCATTTTCAGACTATATCCACCACGACTGTTTCTATATTATCAAAAAAATTGCCAGATCTTTTAAGAAATCCAAGATTCAGTGCGATAATGATGCCAACTTCAAAATTCAGGAAACTTCATCTTCCATTAAAAGGAGAGTCGCTAAAAAATCACGAGCCTTTTTCGAGGTGAAACCCCCATTTTGTCCATTTATTTATATATTTCATTTTCTCATCTTAGAATCTAGTAATCTGATTGATTTTATTTATTTATAGACACTGGGTTCAGATAGTAGGAATCGCAGAAAAAGTAACTTTAATGCCATCGCTTCAACGACCTAGAAGGATAACCTTGAAAGGATCTGATGGAAATAATTATCTTTTCATGTGCAAACCAAAAGATGATCTTCGGAGAGATTTCCGTTTGATGGAGTTCAACGATATCGTAAATAAATACCTTCAAAAAGACCCAGAATCGAGACAGAGAAGACTTTATATTAGGACTTATGTATGTATTATCATTTCTTTATTATTATTTTAGATATTTAATATTTAAAATATTTTTCAAGTTAAATTAATAATATTAAAGTTTTAAACTGTTGGGAAGCGTCCAGGAATTACGTAAGGATTTTTAGGCTACTAGCCCACTCCTCACTTCCCATCCTCTTCTCCAATAATTTCCCCTAATTCGCCGCTATAATTTCCCCTGCTTCCCCTCCACGATTTCCTCTCACTTTCTCTCTCGAATTCATCTACTATCACATCCTAACTCCTCATCTCGTCATTCACTTCTCCTATTTAAACTTCCTTTATTTCTCCTACTTCCCCTCTCCTCATTTCCCCAACTTACCCTCCTATTTTTTCCCCTCACTTTCCCAGGGCTACGACACCCTAAAAATGAATAATTTCATATTTCAATTATACAATCTCAAATTTAAAGCTCTAATTTGTTAGTAATTTCAAGTTTAAAGTGTTCAAAATGAATGTTCTTGAACTGCAAAATAGATGTAAATTATAAGCTTCTCTCATTTGAAAAGAATCCAAGTTTGCAAGTTTAACAGTTGAGAAAAAAATATTTCAAATCCAGATTTATAATCTTTTAAGCCGAATGACTATTGTTAGAAAATTGTTCTAACTTCAAAGTTTATTTTGATTATGCAAAGAATATTTGAAACCCAATAGAAATTATGTACTCTATATATCTAAACAGTTAAAGTTATTATTTCAGGCATTCAGTGTCTGATAGTGCATTTTTTCCATTATCTTTGAAAATTTGATCCGATTTTTTTGGTCTTTTTTCGAAATTCCATGCGACTTTTTTTGTAATTTAATGCGACTTTTTGGCCTTCTAGCCGATCCGAGTCTTGCAATTTTGTAAATTTCGTAATAATTTTTAAATCAGGTAAAAATATGTTTGAAGTCCTTTGTATTTCATAAATATTGTATTTATATAATGTCTTGAAATGCCTTTAAAACGATTGAGTTGTCTAGAAATCCCTTGAAATCCTTTAAAAACTGTGGGAATCCTTAAAATTCTGTGAGACTTCGTGAAATCGTAATAGTCCATAAAAATCTCATGAAATACGTAGAAATATCTTAAAATCTATAAAAATCGGTTAAAATCCTTTAAATTTCTTGATATATTTTGAAATATTACGAGGTCCCGTGACATTTTTAAAATCCCTTCAAAATTCATTGAAATCTTACAAATTCGTGGGAATCTTTACGAATCTCTTTAAATCCTTTAAAATATTTTAAAAGCCATTCAAATTCCTCAAAATTCCTATAAAAAATTCGAAAATCTTTGAAATTCGGTTAAATTTTTTGAAACCTCTAAAATCCGTCGGTATACTTTGAAGTCTTTTAAGATCCCACAATACGTTAAAATCTCCTAAAATCCTTCAAAATCTTTGCAAATATTCTGAAATCCCGTAATATCTTTCGAAATCTTATGAAATCCATTAAAATTGCATGACATCCTTAAAAATTTGGGGAAAATACTTCGGTATCTCTTGAAGTTCTTTAAAATACTTTAAAATCCCGTCACTTCTTTTCCAGTATTTAGGAATTTCTTTTAATCCATTAAAATCTCTTAAAATCTTTTGAAAGCCCTTAAAATGCTTTGTAATCTCGTCAAATCTCATGGAAACCCGAAAAAGTTTAGGTAATCTCGTTAGATTCCGTAAAAATGTTATAATTATGTGAAATACTTGTGGTCCTTTAAAATACATTAAAATCGTTTCAAGTCACTGGAAATCTTTTTAAGTCTCAGTTACAGTGAAAATAATTGATATACTGACTAAAAGATACAAAATCTTACGTAAGAAGAATGGGGGGTCATAAAAATCTTACGAATCCTTACAGTAGAGGTGGGGGGGGGGGGGGGGTCTTTTAAATTAAAAAAATCATCCTTACGCAATTAATGGACGTTCTCTCATCAGGAGGTTACTCAAAATCAGGAACTAGTTACAGGTACTCTCAAAAGTAAAAAAACTGAAATTGATGTCAAAATTCTTTTTAAATAAGTTTTCAAAACTTTTAAGAATTTTATCAAAAGATTATTTAGTATTTGTAGTTTTTGTACAATTTCACGATTAATTTAAATAATAAATGAAACATTAATTTGATTTAAAATTAGAGTTTTGTGACTATTTTTTTATTTTTTACAGAGTGTAGTTCCGTTAAATGAAGAATGTGGTTTGATAGAATGGGTACCAAATCTAGTCGGTCTTCGCCCTATCATTATGAATCTTTACAAAGAAAAGAAGATCACAGTTTCAACCAAAGATCTGAGAATTCACCTCGTGAGTAAGTAACATCTCAAAATCGACTTCTATATGCACATATTTTCACTGATTACATTGTAAAGCAAAATATTTGTTCTTCCAACTTTTTCATTAATCTAAATTCCCACTTTTTCTTTTTCAGAACCTAAAGAAAAACTTGAGCTGAAGAGAAAGGCATATTTGGAGAATTTGTTACCACTTCATCCACCAGTTTTAAGCGAATGGTTCCGACTATCTTTCCCAGATCCATATGGATGGTAAGTTCAAAATGGTACCTTAAATTTAATAAATCCTGGACAATTTTTTTATTGAATTGCTCTAGGAATCTTGACTTTTGTTTCGAGAATCTTATTAATAATTTTTTATAAAAATACAGGTATGAGGCTCGTACAGCTTACATCAGAACAACAGCAGTAATGTCGATGGTAGGGTACATTTTAGGACTCGGAGATCGTCACGGAGAAAACATTTTATTCGATTCAAAATCCGGCGACTGTGTTCACGTCGACTTCAACTGTTTATTCAATCGGGTATTTATTTTTTCACTATTTATTTAATTCATTAGAATCAAACATTCTTAAATATCAATTGTAGAAAATATCCTTTCTAAAGTATTTTCTTGTGAAAAAATAACTAATAATTTCTAAATTAAGGAACTTTTGACAAGACATGAAAAGCTGAAGACGAAAAGAAATTAATTACAGCAATATTTTCGTTCAATTTTAATTTAATTTTTTCCTCTATTTCTAATTTAACTTGTTCATTTAAATTTAAAATGAATTTGTGTTCGATATTATTTGTTTTCAATAATAAACTTATAATATAAATCATGCAAGCCTCGGATCGACTAGTTTTATGATAAAAAGGTATTGCAAAAAACGTCAAATTTCGATTTTTTTTAAAACTAGAATAACCCTAGAAATAATGAACATTTTTCAAAGTTCTTGAGTTTATTCTGAAGATAAGTCTCCATAGTATTGTGCTATTTTTTTAATCTTTTGTCTAGATTCTAACGTGGGGTCAAACTTGCTGTAAAAAATTCGCAAAATTTAAAATAGTATGTAATTGTACTCGCCACATGATTTTAAAAAAGCAAAGTAATAATATTTTGTAAATATTACTAAAATTTATTAAAATACCATAAATAATGATTTTTAAACAAATGTAAGTATTTACGCATTTTTGAAATTTCGCGACTTTTTTGCTCCAAGTTTGGCCCTAGAGCAGACTGTAGGGAAAAAGTTCCATAATTTTTCTAATAAATTATAAAAATGCTATAAAGAATGAACTTTATCTTAATTATTTCAAGAGTTATTCTACTTTTTCGAAGACATAGAAATTTTACGTTTTTTTGCGATATATCTTTTTACTATATGTAAACTATATATATATATATATATATATCGATGCTTTTGCGGCATTACACATTAAAAAATTATGCTAATATTTTAAAAATTTAAGAATTTTAGCAACAGCTGAAAAAAACAGGAGTGTATATAATTTCCGACGTTAGTGCAGATCAAACGATATACGTATAGGGAAGTACATACAAAAATAAGCGAACTTGAATTTTCATTTTTTTTGCATATTTGTACAAATAAAATTAATTTTTAAATCCATTCCATTTTTTAAAGTTATAAACAATACAAATATTGAACAAAATACTATTGTAAAGAAATTCAATGCAATTATTTGGCATTCTATGCAGGTATTTTTAATTTCTAAAAGATTTTATTGTGTAAATTCTAAGCTTAATTTATAGAATTACTATTTTCTTAACCACTATACCAGGTTTACTACAGAATTTTGATTTCCAAATTCCAGGTATTTTTTAGGGTGTTTCAAAAGTAATTTAAAAGAAACTGTAAACCTCATGCTGACAGTTTCATTACAGAAAAATTAGAGGCTTATAAAGGAAGAAAAAATATCATAGTTAAGAATAATTGCATAAAATAAAACTAATTAATCTCTTATTTGAAATATTTGCAAAAATGAAAATTTTTTAAAACTAATTTCTACTTCACTAATTCTAATAAAATTAATAAATTGCCTCCAAACATGATACATTTTATTTTGAGGCGTTTTTAAATCCCAGGCATTTCTAAATACTTTGAATTATTAAAAAAAATTAGCTTAAAATTTTACGGATTCCCATATCTTAATTAAAACTTCTTCCATGAAAGGATATCTAAAATATTTCTTTCTGAAATTTCATGGTTTTTCAAATTTGAATTAATGTCTATGTACTAGTTTTTTGTGTGTGAATGTATCTTTGTAAAGTTGAAATATTCCAATTTTTTGTTCCGTTTAATTCAATTACAAAAGATTCGAGCTTAGAAAACTAGACTCGAAAGTAGAATCCTATATATATTTAAATGCTTAACAATTAGAAAAGATTTTAAATTTGAACTATATTAAAAACAGTAAACTTTGAAATTTTTGACATTAATAAAATATGAATGCTTTTATTTCGTATTCTTTATTCTGTAAGCCACTTACATTCAAATATTGTTAAATTTTGAACTTGTTTATTTGTATAATGTTCAATTCTAAGCTTTTTAATTTTGAACGCTTCCTTTATATCTTATACTCCTGACTGTGATTAGATCAAATTGCTCATTTTAAAAAACTGTTTCAATTTGATTATATAAGTGTATATGATTAAGTTTTGAACGATATTCAATTAAAAATATATCAGCAATTAACGCTTTCATTTGGAAATTATGCTTTGAAATAGTACGATTGAAATATAAAGTTGTTAGATTTCGGACGTTTTCGAGTTTAAGATGTTCAACCAATAAGTTGTCCAAATTAAAATGGTACAACTTTGAAAGATATTTATTCAAAAAGTTGATGATTTCGTACAATCCAGTCTGCAAAGGAAGTTAGAAACTATTTTTAAACGGAAAAATAAGAAATAGTGGAATTGTAGCATTTTTTTGTAAATAGTGGAATTGTTACAAAAATGATCAAATATTGTCTATAATGGCGTGAGTCCGGGCCCGGCTAATTAAATCCCAATTTTGATAGTTTCTTCCCCACAATTTGAAGAAATTGAAATAGTATTTTATTATTTTTACGTTGATTTTCAGGGTGAGTCTTTTGAGTATCCAGAACGAGTTCCTTTCCGATTAACCCACAACATGGTGGAAGCGATGGGACCTTTGAAGTACGAAGGGCCATTTAGACGCTCCTGCGAAGTTACAATGAGAGTCTTGAGAGAACAGACCACGACTCTCATCAGCGTCTTGACTCCATTTGTCTACGATCCTCTCGTTAGCTGGTGTGAAAAATCCATTGCTTCTTCGAAACCAAAATACAGGGAACCCGATGAGAAGACAAACGAAAAGGCTGTTTTGCAAATAGGAGACATCAAACAGCGCTTAAAGGGCATCGTGAGATCCGTAGGAGACAAAAAGGAGAAAAAAGTGCAGAGTATGGAGTTGTACCTCAGAGTCGAAGGACAAACGAATCTCCTCATTCTGGAGGCTACCAGCGTCGACAATCTTTGCCAGATGTACGTCGGTTGGGGACCATTCTTGTAAATTTTGTTAAACATTCAAAACTCAACATTAATCGACTGCAAATTGCTGTATTTATAACTAGATAGTAATAAACATTTTATACTTTTTATAAATAATACTAGGTACTTAGTTAATCGTCACTAGTCGAAGTTCATAAAAAATGTTCTGACGCCGAATTTAGTCTGTACATTACGGCAAAATTACATCCAATCGTCCGAGAAAAACGTATTTGACGAATTTTTCACAACTGTAATTAACAGATCCACGTCAAAAGGAATTCGAAGATCGGACATGATATAAAATCGAAAATCGTAGAGTAGTTCCAAATGCGGAAAAGGGATGGCATTTAGGGGCACTTTCGTTCGACTTGGCTCTTCCCGCTTTCTTCGTACTCTTGACTTGAGATCCACATCTGCTGGAAAGTGCCAATAGATGCCAAAATGGACCCACCGATCCAAGCACCGAATCTCCTTTCGGCGCAGCCGTTGGCACTAATTAATTTCAATCGCATGCTCGAAGGTATCCTCATCGAAAGGTCTCGATTTAGACGCTCAGGGAAGCCCTGGATGAATGAATTTCCACCCGTGACAACAACACTTCCGTAGAGAGCTGGTCTCACATCAACGTCGCACATTCCGACACTGGTCGTGACAATATGGCCAACTCCAAGCATTGTGTTTCCCACCATTCCTCCTCGCATTTGCACCATACTTGGATCGAAAAGAGCCTCTGGTATTCGAAATCTCTCACTCCCAAAGTCCTAAAATTAAAAAGAGACGAGCTTTATTATTCTGGTGTATCATCTTTTTTTTTCTGCTTAAAAAGTATTGAAACCATAATTCAAGAGTAATCAACCCCTCGATTCAAACTCTTCAAATTTTTTTACTGGAAATATTCAATTAAATATTGAACTGTTTTACTTGTTTTATAAAGAAATTAATGAGCAAAATAGAGCAGAGAAAATTTACCTGACGATAGCCGGTCGGGAACTCATACTGGACAGCTGGAACTGTAGAGACAATTTTTTCGTCATAGGGTGTTTCGGAAACTTGAAGGCAAGTTGCTTGGAAATCCTGAATAAGTTTCTTGACCATGTAGTTGTGCCAGGACTTTGTAACTTCAGGCAAGTTTTTCTTCTTCACCCATCTTGGTTTATCGTGATCTTTCACGACTTCTTTACTACCGACCATGTAAGCTGGCGATAAGTCAATGTCCTGGTCCTGTTAAAAATAAAGATACAAAAGATTATATAGGTATATAGTATATACAATATACATCACTTTAATAGCTGAATCAGTGTGTCGAATTTCCAAATTTTTCCAAACTTCCAAAATACTTCGATAAAATGACACTAAAGACACTATTTTATCACAATTGTCAGCTAATGCCACTAATCCTTTAATTTTCTCCAAAAACAAATTTTTCAACTTCTCCGATAATTGCCTAAAATAATATGTCCGCCATATCAACGAATCGCGACAAATCGAATAATTGTTTAAATTGCTGATTAGGTGCCGTGTCTAAATTACGTCATCAAAAATAACTTCAGATGGTGGGGGGGGGGGGGGGGGCCCTTACTGTTTCTTATGAATTAAAAAACAAGTTCAACGTTCAACCAAATAGTTGAATTTTCAACGAAAAAAGATGAATTCTTAACAAAAAATGTAATACTTGATATTTTCACCAAGAAAAGATTTTCATTTT
The DNA here is from genome assembly GCA_932178445.1 of Andricus quercusramuli. NCBI lineage: Eukaryota > Metazoa > Arthropoda > Insecta > Hymenoptera > Cynipidae > Andricus > Andricus quercusramuli. The sequence continues at coordinate 147,485 of CAKNXH010000192.1, forward strand.
ATATCAAAAACAGTGTAATTGAACCATAAAGATTGAATTTTCTAACAAAATAGTTAAATCCCCAACAAAGACCAAAATTTTCAACCAAAAAGATGACCTTTCTAAAAAAACATTTGAATTTTCAATAAAATAATTCATTTTTCTACTAAACAAGATGAATTCCCAACATTTTTTTCAAAATATTTGAATATCCAACAAGAATATTAATTTTCTACCAAAAAGACGAATTTCTATCAAATGACATAAATTTTCAACTAAATAGTTTCAAATTTTTAATTTTTATTTATTTTTCTATTATTTATTATTTATTTAATGGTTGCATTTTTTAAAGAATTGATTTTCTACAAAAAAGTTGAACAGTAAACCCGATAAAATGAATTTCCAACAAAAATGTTAATTTTCAACCAATAAGTTAAATTTTCAACAAAATAATTGAATAAACAGTTTTAAAAATTAATTTCGAAAAAAATGTCAACCAAATAATTAAATTTTCTACCAAATTGTTGAATTTTCGAGCCAAAAATAAGAATGTTTTACAAAACAGTTGAATTTTCAACCACACAAATTTGTAATCAAGAAAGAAAAAAAATCAATAAAATTGTTGAATTTTCAAGCTAAACGGTCAAAATCGAGGGGTACATAACTTAAAAATTCGATGTACACCGATTGCATGATTGAACCGATTGCAGGAGTTGTGTACCCCTCGGTCAAAATTTCAAATTAACAGTTGAATTTTCAACCAAAAAGTATAACTTTTTAACAAAATTGTTGAATTTTCAACAAAATAATAAAATTATGAACCCAAAAAGATGAATTCTTACTCAAAAATGAGGAAAAGGGAAAGACTGTAAAGCCTGTGATAAATAAATAGGAATTTTGATAAATTATAGACTAAAATATAACGTTTTAAATAAACATTGTAGTTCATTTCTAATAATTTAAAAATATTAGGTTAGAAACGGGTAATTTTGTTCAAAAAATAAAGTTAATTTTCTGTTGCACCCTTTTTGATTTCGGATTACGCATAAGAGTATTAATTATAATATAAATTGAAAACTATTCATTATTATTGTATAAATGAATTTAATCTTGAGGTATATTTTAAAGTTTATACTAACTTGTAAAAGTTGTCTGCACTGCATGCTGATATAGTCTCCGCCGAGGGGGGATTTGACTATTGCTTGTGTCAGAACAAATCCATCCTGAACTGGAACTGCTGAAGTGTGAGTCGCTCCACTATCGACGATAATTCCTGTTGATCTTCCGTTTGCAAATGCAGCCAAGACTGCATTTTTAACTAGGTAATAAGCTGGCACGTTATATTTTTCGAACATCAATTCCGTCAGTTTTTCTCGTTTACTGCGAACGTTCCAGGGCGATTCAGAAAATAATACTGGATGAAATTCTGCGTCGGATTGAATTACTTTTGAGTAGGTATAGTCGAGGACCTGGACAATAAAGACAATTCTCGATTAGTCTTATCTCTATTGTTTATTCCTTCAATTGCTAAATATTAATAACTACGGTGCCTACTCAAATCCTGGAAAAAACCTCTGACAATACCAGGATCCATTCAAATATTTTGGATTTTTAAAAATAGTCGACTCGGTGTATGTACACAGTAACAGATGATATTACTAGATATTCATAAATATATTAGCACCACCTATTAATTAAATAATTACATAACACTCAAAACATAACAAATCATTTTTTTTATTTGTCTTTAAAGTTTATGAATATGAATAATAATAATTTTAAAACAATTATTTTATCTTATACTTCAAATTCAGTGCATGTTTAGATAAAATTAATATATATAAATGAATACTGCATTTTCAACAAGATAGATGAATTTTTAACTAAATAGTTGAATTTTCAACCAAAAAGATTATGAATAGTTAAATTTTTAGTTCAAAAAATCAATTTTCCACCAAAGGAAAAACAAATTTTCAACCAAAGTGATGAATTTTTAATAAAATACATGAATTTTCAACCACGAAAGATTAATTGTCGAAGAAAAATTGAATAAAGTTTCAGTTAAAAAATTAATGTTCAACCAAAGAGATGAATTTTCAATTAGAATTATGGAATATTCGAAATGGAATAGTTAAATTTTTAGTTTAATTAAAAAGAAACAGCAACTAATAATGAGCCTTTAACTGGAATGGTTGAATTTTAAACCAAAACGATTAATTTTGAACTAAAATGATGAATCTTCAACTGAAATAGATGAATTTGAAACAAAAAAGACGAATTTTAACTAACAGGGTCTTTTTTCAACAGAAAAATTGAATAGTTAATTTTTTAGTTTAAAAAAATTATGTTTAACCAATGAAATTAATTTTTAACTAAAATTATGGAATATTCAATTGGCATTGTTGAATTTTCAGTCCAAAAAATTAAGTTCAACAAAAAAAAGGACGAATTTTCAACAAAACAGTTAAATTTAATAATATAAAGTTGCTTTTACAAATAAGGAATCATTTTTATTCAACTTTATATTGCAATTTTTAAAACAAATCAAGCACGCTCTCAGAAAATTCCTACTTGAAAAAAATTCTCTGACATTTTTAGGTTTTTCCAGGTATATAAAAATTCCCTGAAAATTCCAGATATTTCAAGTTTTCCAGGTAAGGTAGACACCCTGCTAACAATTATAATAATAATTTATCATGAACTATATTATACTTTTTCGAAATGATCCCAGTCTTCGATCATGCCATCTTTCATGTAACTGGCAACTTCCATATTTTTGCGAGGTACGTGAAGTGTTGTTGTGTCTACGTAATATTTTGTAGTTGACTGGCAGACATTATTGTCAGGCTTTTTGTCATCGATGTCCATTGGTTCAACAGTAGCGACTGTTCCGTTGGCATCTTCTCCGATGCCAACTGCTGCTGGGATTTCAGCCTTTGGGGAGTCTTCTTGAGCGTAACCAACTCTTAAGGAATGATGGCCCAAATCGAAGACCAGAGCTCCGATTTCATCTCCTCCGTAAAGCATCGACATCTTGTCAATTGCTCTGAAATCGAAGTTCAACTTATAATTAGATTTTAGAGACTTAGGACTAATCTGTGACGGTTTTAGTAACGGTAACGCGTTATTTATTTTTCCAAGTAACGGCAACGTTAACGCGTTACAATTTTCGAGAAATCGCGACGAATTTCGTAAAGTAACATACGTTACTTTACGAAATTCGTTAGTGGTATATATTTTCTTATTATCAAGATTCGCGGTAGCGAGTCATCGCCAAGTACAAAAAAAAGCTACCAAGAAACCTTATTTAGAATAATCATGTATTTTTGACATTTTGTGGATTGTCGGCACAATTATCAGCAGATTTCAATGAAATTTGGCAGCTGACTGGCCAACCATTAAAAATAAGTTAGGGCGTGATTTTATGTTAATATCTTAGAAACGATGAGAATAAAACAAACAAAAACATAAAAACAACCAATTTTCGACGTGTTCTCACTCTACAATCTAATCTATAGAACCGATTGGTACCAAATTTTATCCAGAAGTCAGTAGCAACAAAATAACAGATTCTGAATAGGTTTTGCAGGAATTATTGATATCTTGAGTAGTTTTTGAAAGTTTTAGAATTTAGTTTAAAAAATAAAAATTCAGGGACGACAAAAACGGTAAAATTAAAAAAAAAATATTTAATATATCGAAAATTTTTGCAATATTTATAGAGAATATATCTCTACAGACTTCTTATTAAAATATAATGTAAATAGGTTGGATAGATTAGGCTGCAGGGATAAGCAACAATAAAAAGTTTTAATTCTATACAATAATTTAACAATAAGTCAATCATGCATTTTTTATCCAAACTTTTTGGCTAATATTTGACCTAGAAATCTATGGAAGCATGTTATTGAATTGAATTTTAGAGAAATACGATAGCCTTATTAAATAAGAACTTTAGTTAATAATATTTTATGTTAAAAAATCGATTTTCTCAAATGTGTTCAATTCTGTATCCCAATTCATCATACCGATTGGTACCAAATTTTAACAAGAAGTCAGCATCAACAGATTCTGTATAAGTTTCGCAGGAATTTTCGATATCTTAAAAAGTTTTTTGAATTTCGCGTATTGAGTGTAAAAAATGGTGAGCTCAGATGAAACTTTTAATTTTTTACAACCATTAAACAATATTTGCACTTTTTATTCAAAAGAATAAAACAGATTTATATAAAATAAAGTATCGGTTAAGTATAAGGAACCTAGCCACTCTATCCATTTTTGATAAAAATTGAAAAAACCAATCGAAATTTTACTTGAATAATATTAATATGGTATGTACCATTTAATTGAATTAAAGAATACATCAATTTAATTATTTTTTTAACGAAAATTATTCAAAATATTCATTTAATTTTTCATATTTAGTAAATTAGTAATTTTAATTAAATCAATTGAGCGTACATATTTAATTTTTTTTCAGTAAAAAATTTTTTAATTATAGTAGTACGTCTCTTCATATTGGACTAACAATCAAACCATTTTTCCCGATGAAAATTGGCGTAGAGTGAAAAAATAAAAAAAAGTCTTCCACTAAAAAATTCTAATAGTATGTACACGTTCTTTTGGCCCAGAATAAAACAAATCAAAATACTCGTATTTAAAAATCTGAGAATATCTTGTGCTTCAAATTAGGAATAACATTTTACTTTGGGATTTTGAAAATTAATCAAACGATAAAAAATCTTTTTAGGTTTGGAAGACGTTTTTTAAATGATTTATTTAAATACTCTCTGGATTTGATTATTTGTATTGGGTTAGAAATACTATCTAAGCTCTGTAAACAAATTTCTTGATTTTTCACCAAGAAAAGAAAAAAACTGGATAGAGACAATAATGCAAATTTGTAACGAAAATAATTGTTTACACTTTTTGAACGTATAGTATTTTTAAAATCTCAGAGTAAAAATGTTAATCATAATTTGAAGCAGAAGATATTCTCCGATTTTTGGCTTGTTTTCTTCTTGTCCAAAATAATGTTTACAAACTATTAGAATTTGTTTGTTAAACAATTTTTTTTTAATGAATGGACAAATACAGAATGTGAAAATAGTGGTTCATTTCATTTATTTTCATACAATGATGATTTAAGTTTAAAAACAGTTTCTGATATCGAAAACATTTGACAGATTATTAATGTAAAAAATTTTTATCAACATACGTATATTGAAATATAGTTGTTAAGTTTTAAAACAATTTAAAATAAAACAAACTGTCTAAAGCTTTTGGGAATGTCAGATAAGTTGTTAAATATTTAATTAAAAACAAATATTTAATAAATATAGTCGCAACTTATTCTTATAAATGTTTTAACTTTTGATGTTCTTTGTTTATTCCGAAAACCCTTTTCTTGTGTCTTGTGGACAAAAACAAAAATAAACACGCAAAGACTCTGAATTTTTTGTCCGTAAACTTGGAAAATGAATCGAAAATACACATTTATAAAATCTTGATACAAAATATGCAACAGAGGAGAAAAATGCTTTAAAAGTATTAATTAAAAAAAATATAAAGGATTGCAACTGACAAAAGAGGTTATAAAGTTGTCAAAAGCTGAAGATGAAATCCATAAATTTGCAAATGAAAAGTAGTTTTAAAAATGTAAAAAATAAATGAAGGTAGTCTATAAAGTTAATATTAATTATAATATGAAAAAAACACTCAAAATATACAAAATGCATTGAGATGCTAATACGCTGCTCCAAAAAAAGCCGAACTTCTTCTTTAAAAAGTTCAATTATCAGTCTAAAATACAGGTCGGAATTCAATGAAATATTTTTAATTAATAAGAACATGAATTTTTCTTACAATTTTTTCAGCTAATTCTTCAATCTACTTCACTATAACCACCTTATTTCACGTATATAATTTTCACGAAAGATCGACAGTAAACATAACCTCACAACACAGACGCCGATTCGTGTCGAAAACATGTAAGAGTTAGACTGCGCATGTGTTGAAATCTGCCTACTGGCAAGAATACAACCTGCAGAAATAAAAAATATTTTGTGATTTTTAATATTTTACCAGATTTTATTTTAAACTAATTATCTTGCTCGGGTTTTCTTTTCAATTTTAAAACCCATATGACTATAAAACTTTTTATATAATTTTGTGAAAGCAATAATCAATTATTTGTTTAATTTTTGTAAATTAAAAAATTATAAATTTAACTGTAGGGAATTGTGCAATTCAAATGATACAAATGTTCTGAATTATTTTCTTTCTTTTGATTACTGCAACTTTTTTATGCAAACATATCAGAAATCTCTTAAATATTGCCCTTTTTGGAAAGTATAAACAATATAAATACATTTTTTTTAATATACTTTTGTAAAAATCATAAAATTCTATTTGAAAAAAAATTGTCAACCCTGGTGTCCCTGGTTCTTGCTTTGGCAAGCCTGTCTGTAGTGCTTGAAAAATCGGCTTTATTCGTGAAGACTCGTCTAAATTCGGACCATACATGTGTGCATCAATGTGTATAAATTACACTAATGTGAATTGTGAATTGTGTAAAATATAGCTAACTTGTCTGTGAGACAGTGCTTCTCAGTGTGCGTAATTTTCGGAGCCACGCGTTGTAACCGGTGTGCCTATTCCTTTGGTTTTTTTTCGTCCCATGGCTCTCGAAAAACGTCTCGAAAGATATCAAACTGAGAAAAATGAAATACAAAAAAAGGAACCTTTTGCAATGAATCTTTTTGTCGGAGACACTCGACAAGTCGAAATCAGAGCGAAATGAGTGAAGTTTACATCTCGTAGCGTCGGGGCGCCTCGGTCTCTCTCAACTACCAAAATGGCGTCGAGTGTCAAATCGTCGAGAGACTGGAAACAATGCAGAGGCAAAAATGCCTGCACAGTGCTTTTCTGATCAGTTCCAAAGCTGAAAATGAAGCTCGCGAGAACGAGAATTCAAGGTTTTGTGTGGTGGTGAAATCAAAGTGTGAGAGCTGAAAACTTTCGTTTGAAAAAAAGAAATCACGCGGGTGTGTTGAGTGAATGAAGGGAAGAAATTTCGTAAGATTTTGCACGTTCGGAGTCTGTGACACTAGCTGGTCCAATGGAGCAGGTTTTCATTCTCGGGGTCGCTTTCTTGACAATCTTCAATGAAGGTAAGTTTTTCTTTGATTTTTAGAATAAATGAAAGCAAATTAAAACCGATTTTCAAAAGCTTGACAGATTTTGTTTACATTTGTCGATTCCCCCAAGTGTCCAAAAATTTGACATATAGCATGGTGGAAAGTAGAATTGTCAAAAAATTGCAAATTAGATCTATGATTCAGCATCTTGAGATATTTGTGTTTCCTTTGGGTGATGGTACTTACTTAACTTATTTTTTATTTGTACCTAAAAGTAGAATTTTTATTCGCTACCGGAATTTTTCAGTCGCAAGTGTTGGATGTAAACAAAGATTGTTTGTGTCGGCGAAATAATAGTCGTGTTTGCCTGCGTCTCGTCTATAAAATGAGCAAAATCAACGATTCAACCAAAATAGAACGTATTTTTAAGTATTTTAATTAGTTTTTTTTTATTCGAAATGTCTATTACTGATTTACAATTTTTAATTTTAGATGAATAAATATTTAAGATAAACAAGATTTGAACAAAAATTTTTCTCTTCTCCTAGTTCCAAATATAAATGATAATTTCGCCCAGATCAATTCAGTTTTATGCATTTGTTAGAAAATTCCATACTTTGTGAAAGGAATTCAAAGTTGAGTTCAAAGCCATTCAAAATTGAAAAATGAACCATGAAACTGGCAAATTTAACAATCGCGTTTAATATGCAAAAATTTTAGATTACTATCGTATATTGATAATAAAACACTCAATAATGATAAAATATTAATTTGATCTTATCGAATATTATCAGATTGATATTATCGAACACAATCAGTTACTGTTCTGAATTAAAAAAAGAAAAAAATCCTTTGAAACTTCACTTGAGTTATTTATTCAATGATTATTTCTTTCAATTAATAATTAAATGAGTGGTAGAGACTTGATTTGAAAAAGAAAAATTAATGCAATCTCAATTAGTAAGTATTTCCATGGAAGTTAATGATTTTCTTGATCACGATAGTGAATAACGAAAGGATAAATTATGGGATTGATATTCAGTTCTTGATAGTAAGTTCATTTAACGATATTTTTTTATCACGGTGATGTCTTTACTGCATTCAATTCTACAAAGTGCAGTTTTTCAATTTCAGCTTAGCTAGTAGAACATTCTTATCTGTAATCGCGCATCTCGGCAACTCTTAACACCAGCATATTATTGCAAATATTTACAACCAGGCGATTACTAGATAACCAAGCACCTCTTGCGTAAACTCATCGATTCTCTCACTTGTCTAGAAAAAGCATTAGAAAATATGCATATTAAATAGCCTAATGGTTTATGAGATATTTCATATACACATATTATGCATTTCTGAAATTAATGGAAACATGGATCGGTATCGTAACTTAAGATACTGGTTTTCTTATGATGTTTGTGATTAGTTAACTTTAAATAACTGTGACAAATCTTAACTTTATTATACAATTCTAGAATTTCAAATGATTTAGAATAATAATTTCCATTAGTAATACATTAGAATCAATCATCCAAAATTGATCAATTTGATTTATAATGTTCCGAACTAGGAACCCTCCAAATTAAAAACCCCTAAATCAAGAGATAACCCAGCTTCCTAATTAAACATGACGAGCTAACAACCCAATAAAATGAACCAACAAAGAACTTATCATCTCCGAATTAGCAGTCAGCTTCCCTTCTCTAGACGATGATGATAATCTCGACAATTGAACTCATCTCTATCTAACACTCTAGTTCGAATCGTGAAGATTTACAGACCCAAAGATTGAGATAAGATGATTTTGTGTCCGGCCAGAAGTTAACCCAATTGCCGAAGTTATCTAAACTTAATTCTTAATTCAACGAGTTTCTTCCTTGAAAACCTAATCACTCCTGACAATAAGTCTTCATTTGTAATTTAGTTTCTGCCATACGAAGTAGAGAGTGGAGCTGAGGGTCTCGACCTCATCGGCGTAGTTGTCTTTAATGAGTTTTGAATAGGAAACGTAGTGAGTTTGAACTGCGTTCTACATGCTGTAAACACACTAGGAGTTCAAGATATGAAATTTAACCCTAAGATATGGGCATGAGTTCGAGCCACAGAACAGCAAATGCAAGCAACAACAGCCCCTAACACTGTCGATTTATTACTTCGTGCTTTATTGCACTATACAGTCTTCCTTATTGCGATAAGCACAGGGAACCTAAGTCACAGAGAAGGGGATCCGGATTGAACCAATTGGAAACACACCCTGATTCTGAATCGTCGGTCGTCACCCTCTTGCTCCTATAATGTCCCTTAGGCTCGATGACTTTGGGGTGGAATGAAATAGAAGTCAAGAGATGCTTAAAAAATTACTCGCTTCAATGGATTCTGGAGTCAAGAAACTATTAGTCATGGCTAGTAATTTTTTCCTTCGTTTTATAAATCGTTGTTATAGCAATCTGATCGATGATAGTAATTAAGCTGATCAGGGGATATAGGGTATCCAAAAAATCCTCGAGGATTTTTAAATTCCTTGAGGAAATCCTCGAGTATTAGTAAAATTGACTGACTCACGGATTTTCTTGAGGAATCTGAAAATCTTCGTGGATTGTCCCATATCCGACAATAGCATAAGGATTTCCTTTAGAATTTTTTCAAAAGGAAGGGTGAGCTCTATCAGCGCAAAACCCTCAATATATTTCCGAAAATACTGACACATACCCAAAAATCGTTGAATCCTTGTGGAACATCACATTTCAATTCTGATATTAGTCTCTAAATTTTTAATTGTTTAATTTGTTCAAATTAAGGTTTTTTTTATTTATTTCTGTGATATAAACAGTACTAAAATATTGCTTAATTTATATTAAAAATAATATTGTGTAACAGAAACTTAGTTTGAAACAATATCATAGTGTCGTTTACCTGACCGGGAAATCGGGGAAAGGCCGGGAATTTTATTCAGTGGCCGGCATTTTGCTCTCGAATGTGCAAATATGCAAATTAAAGTGGTTACATATATTTAATTACTCTAAAAAAATTATAATTCTGAGCTGAGACAGGGGATTTCTGTAAAGAATTATAATTTCAACTTTGAGACAGAAATTTTTCTAAAAGATTTATAATTCAGAGTTGGGACAGGGAATAAATAAAAGAAACATTTAAAAATTTGACATAAAGAGTTAAGATTATCGTGACATAGAACATGAAATTTTCAAGAAACTAAAATTAGTTTCATAAAGGGAGTTTCCGTAAAGAATTATAGATTATAATACGGATTTAGAAGATGGGAATTAAGGAAAATCCCTGTTCCAATTCAGAATTCGTCGCCACAGTTTAAAACTTGCCTCTTTCAAATTTTGGAAAAAGGGAGTTACTGTATTTCTGAATTAATAATAGAAAATTTTGTAAATACATAACTGACTTGAAACAGCGATTTTTTGTGATTAATTTATGTGTGACTTGTTATAGGGAATTTTCTAAAAGAATTATATTTTTTAATTTGAAACAGGTAATGTTTACATTGGGCGGGATATTTGGGAAAATAATTTTAATTATGATTTATAAAAAGGGAATTTACGAAATTAATTGCTGTTCCATGTCAGAATTCGTCAAATTTTGAAAGTTCCTTGATCCAAACCAAAATTTGTTTTATTTGAAAATTTTTGTAAATAAAAGTTTGCCAGAATTTGAAACGTCCCTCTTCCAAATTTTAGAAAAAGGAAGTAACTATATATTTCGGAATTATAATAGAAAGTGCAAGTAAATATAATTTTGGCTTGGAACAGGAAGTTTTTTGAAATAATTATAGTTTAGATTTTGGAACACGGAATTTCCGCAAAGAATTATAATTTCCAATCATATAATCATATATTTATATAATAATCATATAATCATTCCAATCATATAAGTTAAAAATCAGAATTCTAATTCTTATCACCAAAAATGATCTGATGTTCTGACTCAGAAGTATAACTCTTTTCCAAAATTCCCTATTCCAAATTAGAAATTATTAAAATCTTCTTAAAACTTTAAAAATCTCTTGAAATCTTTAAGAATCGTTTAAAATCATTAAAAATGTTGCCACTGTTTTAAATTGTCCGGGAAAAAATCCTAATTGACCGAGAGAACATTAGGAAATGAATGAGAATTGAAATTCATCCGTCGGGTAGTAACCCTTAATATTATTAAAAGGTTTCTATTCTTAGATAAAATATAGAATTGGGAAGAATACATTATTCATTTGAACGTTCAGAACTTCAAGTACAGGTTTTTACTTAATAAGTTAAAGAATTTTTTATTCAGAACTTTCAGCATCGAATAATATTAGTTCGAAATATTCTCGAACTAATACTAATACTAATTAAATCTTAAAAGTTATAGAAAGAATGTATCAAATTTGTTCAAAGGGCAGCTTTTATCTACAACTCTTAAAATAATTCAGGGAAGTTTAATGAACTAATTTTTTACACGTAAATTGTTTTAATACATGAAATTATAAATCATTTAGCTTTCACGCGTTGCATGTGAAAATTTGAATAACCGGGAAAACAGGTTAAAAAGCAGAAAATGAACGAGAATTTTTTTTGAGTATTGAGTGGCTAGTTGGCTATAATGGTTAGCAGTTTCCTCAGGAAAGCTTTAAATTCTTCTGCAAATATAATTTAATCTTTAATTATCTTAGAGCTTCCTAAAATAAAACAACCTTATCACACTAATTATCATTGGCAGAGGTCCGTTTATTGCTCCTCATTCCTATTTAGTATCGTTTACCTATCAATGAAAATTAATGGTGGGGAATGGACCTTTGCCAACGGAAGGCATAATTGCAATGGAATGCTTTCGCCAAGAGTCTCCCCGCCCAAATTAGGAGTTTGGCTTCCACGCGGTAATACCTCTATCATTACCTTCAACATTATCACCATTATTGTACTGAAAGATATAATCAGTTCTGCCAAATACATATTTAAATCTATACTGAATGGGAAATTAAGTATACGAAAATCGATCGACAACTGCGGACCAATTTGCACATGTTGGGTCCTTTAATTTTGTTTATCTAAAGTTCATCGGCATCCAAATCATTAGAAACTACATATGTACTTCAAGTGAATTCGTTTTTTGTGGATTTCGTCAGTAATAAGAGTTTTTTGGGGTTAATTTCTAGCTTTCATTTATACTTGATATCGAGGGGTTATTCGCTTAAAAAATCATTGAAATGCCGCTATTCCAAAGTCTTTAGAAATCGGAAATAGTGATTCAAGATTCCAGATATCTCATAATATCTCTCAAGGATCTTCAAGATTCACGAAGATTTTTAAAGACTTGAATGTTTTTCGAGATTTCGGTTATTTTTGTACACTCTTGTTGTTCAGTAAAGTTTTTTAATTCTCGTAGAATTTGCGCCGTCTAGGGAATTCGCCTATATATTTTAAGAATAGTTCTATTGTATTTCGCAGCGAGTATACAAAAGGGGGTTCTTCTTTTGTTATTAAGTATGATTGTGTGTTTGTTAGTTTGGGGCATTCCTGTTCTGAGCAATTCTGAGTCTTCCAAGTGTCACTTGTTCTTTTCTTTTATCACTTTGGGGTGGTGGAGTTTCATGAACATTGTCTCCATGTTGTTCCTGCTTCTATGCAATTGCTTTTATTCTGAGACGTTCATTATTCCATCGCTCTTTGCAATTCTGGATAGTGTATTTCTAAGTTCTTTGTCTTTGTGGTAATATATGACATTCAGTGGGAACGTGCAGGAAGTTTATTAATTTTATTTGGTTTTATTTTCTTCGATCCCCGCATGATCTGGTATCAATATTAGTATTTTCTTTTGTTTGATTTACGAATTTCAGAAAAAAAAACAAAAAATAACTTGTGGATTTGTCCCGTTAATGTGTCGTATTCGTCAGGGTCTTTAATAGATTGGATGGAACTGAGGGATTCTGTGAGGGTTTGTGTAATAATCTACGAGTTTGCGCTAGGATTGATTTTCAATATTGCTCCAAGTTGTGATCAGACGATTTTAAATATATACGGCTTTTGCAGAATTTTTGAGTTGTTGAATGTTGATCATCCAGGAATAGTTTTAGTTGGTCGCACTATATTCTTGATTTTTATTTTTTTATTTTTCAGAATCCAGTTATGAGAGTAATTTATGTGCCAGTAGGAATAATTTATGGCTATCGCAGTTTTAGTTTTCCTGGTCGTTCGAACAACTTTCAACCAATTCGTCCGTAAGAATCGTTAAAAATACTTCCCTTTTTATTTCAAACTACATATGCGGTAATCCCGTATTAAGATAGTCTCAGCAGGCGCTCCATGGTGTAATAGTGACACCCTGCTGGCGGTTAGCGCCTACACCTTTGAGACTGAGGTGCATGTAACTATATTCCAAACCTTTCTCGTTTCTACCTTCGTGCTCGCAATAAGTGCCCGCTTCCATTATATACCTGCTTATACATCTTTTCATGGATCTAACTATAGAATCAGACATAATTTGTACCCGCAGAGACGTGATCCTTGCAATCTTCTCCCATTGAAAACTGAACCCAACATGACCTGTGTGTATAAAGAGAGAACAAAAATGTCGAAGAGTTTATAAGTATACAATGTCAGGGATCAAATTCTTCCTCTTTTTACCTGAAATAGAGCATTTTTACCCAATTTCCCCCTTTTTTTACAAGGTGTTGAATCATTTTTTATGAATCATAATCAGAAATTCAAGACATTAGAAAACAAGACGTTTTCAAGGAGATTCTTCTTGATGATACCAATTCGAAATATTTCCTAAAAGATTTATTTAGTGATTTTGTAGCTTGAAGGACATCGTCGATAGAGAACAAGTCGCTAACAATTCAATATCGAGAAACTAAACCCAAAAGATAAATCAATTCTGTAGTTGCAATTCGAAAAATTCTTTATACAGGTAACATGCTTCACAGGTCAAAATGCTCTAAAAACAGGAGAATCAAGAACAATTTTCACGAAAATAGGGGGATTAATGCTTTTAAATAAAATTAATGCTCGTACTAATATCCTGTTCAAATTGAAACATTTTAATTTCTAATATTTTAAGTAAAAGTATTGCATTTTCAACAACATACATGAACTTTTAAACAAAAAGATGAATTTTCGTCTGAAATGATGAACCTTCAAAGAAAAAAGAAATTTTTAATAAAGCAGTTTAACTTTTAACCAAGTAGTTGATTTTCAACCAGAAAATACAACTTTTAAACAAAATAGTTGATTTTTCAACCACATTGTTAAATTTTCAAACAAAAAGACGAATTTTCTACAAAACAGTTAAATTTTCAACACAAAAGTTTGAATTTTGACCAACTAGTTGAATTTTCTACCAAAATATTTGAATTTCCATCTCAAAAAGAGAAAATTTCCATAAAATACATAGTTGAGTCCTTAATCGAAATAGATTAAATTTCTACGAAAAAATATTTCAATTTTAATTGAAAAACAGTTGTATTCATGCAAAAAAGACGAATTTTCAATAAAATAGTTCAATCAACCAAAAAGAATTAATTTACAATCAAACAGTTGCATTTTCTTATTATTTATTATTATACCATTAAGCCAAACCCCTTGCGGAGTAAGCATAACTCACTCCGCGGTTATAGCCTCATTATACTGCCGGAATAAAGGAATTCATATGAAAAAAGTGAGAAAGGGAAATAACAAAAAATGACATTTCTACCAAAATAGATGAATTTTAAAACCAAAAAGACGAATTTTAAAACCAAAAAGACGAATTTTGAACAAAAGAGTTGAATTTTTAACAAAAAAAATTTTTAAGTCAAGAAAGAAATAAAAATTCAAGTTGTAGAATTGTTGCCAAAAATAAGAATTTTTTACAAAAGAGTTCAATTTTCATCATGCGGATATGAAGTTTTAATAAAAAAGTAAATTTTCAACCAAATAGTTGAATTTGATACGAAAACTTATAACTAGAAATATGTAGCTAGAATTTTCATTGATTTCTACTAATTCAATTCGCAGTTCAGTGCAAAAACGAGAAAAATGGAATAGGGATGGGGGGGGGGGCTGTGAAGCCTGTCATTAAAAAATAGGATTTTGTATTCACTCTTAATACTTTTAAAATATATAATATAATACGTAAAACGGCGGATCAGAGAAAAGTATGTTAGTTGCACATGCAGAAATAAAATTTTGTTATTTTCGTGAATATTAATCGAAACAAATTTAAAAGTCTAAAGTAACAATAGTAGAAGAAGTAGGGGTTTAAAATATTCATTTATGTGTTTTTAAGCATTATTTCTTTCTAGTCTAAAGTAAAAATAACAGAAAAAGTAGGTTTCTCAAATAGAAATTAAAAAAAAAATTATTTCTTTCTAGTTTACTTATATAAAAATACTTTGAACAACTCAGGCTTCTGTACTGAAAAGAATACAGATTTTTGATCTTCTTGAATTTCTTTCTTATATATTTTTATCAGTAAAAACTGCTAAAGTGTTTAAAAGATTTTTCAAAGCTAGTTACTAAAATATTTTCGAACACAAAAATGACTATAGAAAACTTGCTAAAGAAAAGCCGCTACTGTTAGAGGGTACTTTCCCCATTTTAATCCTCTTTTTCTCCTAAAATTGAACTGCTGATTGAAATGTTTAATTAATTTTTTGTTCGAAAAATGCGTAACTAGAACGGCGGGTAAAAATAATTTATCGAGTCACCGTAGCCGAATAACGAGGAGGATTAGTAGGTATAAATGCTTGCACCTTTGCGACTTGAAACGAGGTGGAGAAAATGTTGAAAAAAGTGTCGAGTATTAAAACTACATACTCGACATGTGACGAACAGAGCGTGAAGGCGAGGTACGGGCACGGCAGAAATATCTACAGGGTGCCCCATAAATGTTGACACAGCTATGTTTAATACTTATCGACATTATGTGCGATTCAATTCGGAGTAATTCTACTTTCACAGGTGTCAGATACAAATGTTATACTCGAGCCAACATTCATTCAACACTAGTTAAATGATGTAATTGCTCTTAGTTTCAAGCCTATTAGAATCTTAAATTATTTTACGAACCTAGTTGTAATGTTCAGTCTTTTTATTTATTATTTTTTAGATTAGGCTCTTGTGTTCTAACTTTCAATTAGAACCAATTTATTACCCTTTCCTGAGCGCAATTCAAGTTAAGGGATAGGTTTTACTTTTACATATTTATACAGATTGATTTTCCGCTTTTAATTGCTGAATTATCTACATTATTCTAAAGTTGTGCAATGTTCTCGAAATTTCTGGGCAATTTTGGAATAATCTGGAAAGTCCAGACATTTCTAAGATATTCCAGAATTCCAGAGATATGTAGAACATTTCGAAATAATTACTCTGAAGTAGTTACTCTGAAATAATGGATTTATTGAACCAATTGATTATATTATAGTATATATATATATATATATATAT
>CAKNXH010000192.1:169030-180316 GCA_932178445.1 Andricus quercusramuli
AATCATATTTGCCTGAGTAAAGACGATTTACGTTTTAAAAAATAATTGAATTTGGGAAAATTTTTTTCCCACTTTTTCAATTTTATTATTAAAAATATACATCAAGAAGAAAAACTTTAGATAGAGAAAAGGTCCATTTTAATATTCTCTACAAGTTTATATTTTTTTAAATTTGATTTTACGAACTTTAAAATTTGGATATCACAAGACGATTGGACAATTCTTTTTCACGTTTTCGAGCGCTCGCCCGGTTCTTGCATCCTGGCCTTCAATTGTACTCTAGATTGTATTTTATTTATTAGGTGATATTACTTTTTCGTAAGGCCCAGACACATTTTCTTATTATATAAAACAAGTTACTTACTTTACGCTAAATTACGGCATTTCACCATTTTACTATTAAGGGTGGTTTTCAGACCCAAAATCGGACTTCGAGCAGACTCCAAATGATGAAAGATACTATATTAAATATCAGTGCAATATTGTGTATCAGGGTAGACTTTTTTTCAGTGATGTCTACCATCATTTGATTGAAATACTTATTGCTTTTTCGTAAGTCATTTGTCATTTTTACAAAAAATTAACACTTTAGCGCAGCATTATTTTTACACAAAATGAAAGAAAGCAGGATGGTGAGAAAATATCAAGTTTTTTTCATTTTTTTTGGGCCACCCTAAGTAGTGTACACCCGATCGGTCGAGTTGTCAACCCCTCAAAAATTCTTGAATTTACTTTTTTTTTTTGACTTACACTTTTGAACAATTTTCTTCGGTCGGAGAAAGAAATCTGGCCTTTGAAGAGGTGAAAAGCTTAGAACTGAAAGTTAATATCCATAACGATGGCTTGGATGAGCTGAGCACCTTCCGTCATATTATTTCGAGGAATAATAAAAAGTTAGCGTTCCCTTATAAGTAGAATCCATAAAAAAGCTTTTCTGAACACCATTCTATCTGACACTTATATGAATTATCTTCTCGTAAAGATTCCACGGGTTATAAGCGAGATTCGCGAAAGGCTGGTCAGTCTTATTTTGAGAGACGTTTATGTCGAGCAGAGCCCCTGGTCACGGTTTTATGAGTTACGAGCTGTCGAAGGAACAAGATACCAGTTTTTTATTTCACCAGTAATTAAACAGGGTGGAATATGTAGTCAATGATGTGGCTTTATTAGATTCTAAGAAAACGTGACAGACCGTTTACACTTTACAGACTACCGAACGAAGGGCTTCATTTCTGTTCTGGGAAAGTCTCTATACTGTACGTCTGCCACTCGCGAATAAGACTCCAGGGAAAAAGTCTTCCCAGGAAACTGACCAGAGTGTTAATTAAGAGCCACGGAAGTAATGAAAGACCTTATGTCCTTGCAAAGAATGTGTGCTGACTGCAGAGTTTTAACGTTTCATTCAGTCTTATCATCTTTTTTGTGTGCTGAAGCAGTGTTTGGCACGTTATCAGTCAAAAGTAACGTGTTAATGTTACCGTTACTTCCTAAAAATGTGTAATGCAATCAATGATATTTTTATAAATAATAAATAAAAAATTTTTTATATTAAAATTTGAAATTTTTTTATTGAAAATAAAGTGTAATTTTTATATACTATATAAAATAATACTTTAAAAAAACTTAAAAGTTAAAAAAGGAATGCGTTCACCCAGAAAAATAATTGTCTTGAACGAAAAAAACTGTTTTCTTGGATAAAGATAAAAATTTGGTTGAGTCAAACAAATTTTAGTTGATTCAATAAAATATTTCATTAGCTCAACCAAATTTTTTGGCTGAATCAACTAAATACTCCATCTACTAAAGGCATTGGTTAAAACAACCAAAAAATTTGGTCAAGCCAACAAAATATTTTGTTGTCCATATAATAACCATATTCTATGGTTGAACAAACAAAATTTTTGTTGATTCAACCAAATGGTTTTCTGAGTGTTAGAAGGGTTGCCCAATAGAAAATCGAATTTTCGATTTTTTTAAACGCGAGGGTAAAATTTCATCACTTTTTATGAAAACATAATCCATATTTTTTCTATATTTTTGCCCAGAAATTGAAGTGAATAATCTTTTTGGTTGTTTTTTACTTCTAATTAGTGGCGCAATAGGCCTTATAGCTTGAGCGCCAGGGGAGTTCTTCATGGGCTTCCCGCCCGTGTATAAACTAACTACTTCTAATTACAATATAGAAACATTATTTGTTTATCTGAAAGTACTTTAAGTATTTCAAAGAATGAGCTCTACATTTTGCAAAAAAAAAATTATTATTGATGTCCAATATTGGCCTCTTATACGAAAATATATAATTTAACCACAATTAAAGTATCAAAATGATCCCTAAACATTTTTTTCGACGAAAAAAGAAAATAGAATTCTATTAATAGTACAAAAACAGTACCTTCATTAACAATAAGTTACTGAAAAGGGCTAAGTGTGATACGAAATTACTAAGTTGACTTTGATTAGTGATATTTCAAATAATTGAGAAAATTCTTATCTAAAATATTCCCAAAATTATTTTTTGGACTTTTTACTTTCAATAGTTTGCTTCTTTAAGCAGCAAAAAATTGCATGAAAAAATATTTTCAATTTTCTTTGGTATAGTGTGTCAACGATTTTGGATTTTCCGTCATTAGGGGGAAGTGTAAAAAGTTAAAAAAAACACTAAAAACTAAATATCACAAGATTCTATTTTTGTAACTATAAATTAAACATTAAAATGTTATTTTCTGAAGGAAAATGTGAGATCTTTCTTCATTCCTACAAAAATGCAACAAAAGTTGTTTTATTTAGGAAAAAATCAAATCAAGAGATCAGATGACACAATTACTAATTACAGTTTTCTAAAAGCATATCAGTTTCTATAAATAAAACTGATTAAAGCACTAACTAATGAAAGTCACAATTTTACACAACTTTACAATTTGAAGTTAAAAGGTTTTTAAATGAACAATTTTGAATTAAAAAGCGTTCCTATAATTAAATAATTGTAAATTGAAAGTCTTACTGGTCAATTGTGTATCCTTCAAGGTTCTAGGAATTTGTTATCATATTGGATATCTTCATAGTTCACAATTTTTCAATTGAAAACAACCCCTTGTCTACTGACATTCTTTTCCAATATTTATAACTCATGAAATCTAATCGACTTAAAAAGTCTGTTGCGTTTGAAAAATAAAAATATTAAGGCTCTAAAGTTCACTATTATAAAAATCAATGTTTGATTAGAATAGAATTTTTCTTTTATCTATAATCTCATCAAAAATCTACCACAGCTACTTATTAATAAAAAGATAAATAAACGATAAAGTTGTTATCTACAAGTAAACGAAGATGTTTTCAGAATTACAGTCTATCGAATTATAACTCAAACTAGCTGATATTGATTGAGAACAGAAATAAATTGATTTTTGAAATTTCAGAGAAGTGAAATAAAATTTACTCAGACTTTTAATGTGTCTGAAGTTTTGAACCCCAATTTGCTTCAAAATATTAGTTCATTAAGATAAAAGAGCATTAATTTGAGTATAATAAACAATTAATTTAGAACTTCAACAAAAGTATATTTAAAATTTTCAATGTAAAACAGTATGATTTTGAATCTGCAAAATTTTTAATTGAAAGCGTCGGTATATGACAGATGTTTTCTTCCTTTTCAGAGTTTAAATCTTGAAATTATATGTGAGGTCAAAAAGGGGAATTCATAACTTATAAAATTATTAAACGGTTTCACCTGGAGAAAGGTTCAAGGATTTTAAGTTGTGGTTTCCTCAATGGTAAAAAACGTCAATTAATATTGGATTTACCACCTTTCACCTTGCTTTTATTACATGTTATTTAACAGACTTTGTGCAGTGAGAATTTATTTTCGATTAAAAATAATGGAACATGAAGAGTTATGGTTGTAAACTAAATTTTTAAGTTTTATTATTTTTTTTTACGTGGAAAATACCTTTAGAGTGAAGAATACCACTTGCCTCGAATCTATAATTAATGTCTTTTTGCGCCAAACATATTAAACTTAGCAAAATTCTGTACCGCAAAACCGGAGCTATTATGGTACATTTTTGGGTAAATTGGACAAGATTGATGCTCTATATTCTATAAGTCCGTGGAATTTTACTTTTTTGAGAAGGACTCTCTGTACATATTATAGACAATATTCGTAGGATATGCAGCAAAGTCACACAAACAAACAAAGTTTTCTACGGAGTAATACCATGAGGGGCCTAAGGGCCTATTAGTTTTTTTCAACGGAAATTAACATTTTTAAAGAATAATCACTAAACAAAAATCATTAAAAAGATTCCTTATTTAAACCATTTTAGGTTATGTTCTTTTACGCCAAAAATTGGTTGTTTTCAAGAAAAATCCTTAGATTTGAAATAAAATGTACGATTTTGAATAATTTTAGGTTATATATGTCTTTTTCATTGGGAATTGGTGTTTTCAATACAAAATTATTAGATTTTAAAAATACAAAGTTTTGGAACAACTTTAGTTTTTAAGCTACACTAGCGTTTTGTACCGGAAATTGTAATTTTTAAACAAAAATCATTATAGTTCGAACAAAATAAACAAGATTAACCATTTTTTAACAGATTCAGGTTATATTGACATGTTTTTTCACGAAATCAGTTATTTTAAATAAAAATCATATCAGATTTCAAAGAGGATTTACGATTCTGAATAACGTTTTGTTATTATTATGTACATTTAAAAATAGTAATTTCTAACTCACTACTACTTACTTCTATTTAGCTTAAATTTTCTAAAATATATAAGTTAAAAATATTAAAGTTGAAAACACCAATTTCTTTGGAAACGGGTATTTTTAATAAAAATGATTAGATTTCAGAGAATATTTACAATTTTTCAACAACTTTAGGTGATGTTAACGCGTTTCGCCTGAAATTAAAATTTTTAGTAAAAATTCATTAGATTTCAAACATCACAATTTCTTAATAATGTTGGTTACCTTGTCATTTTACATCAAACATTGTTAATTTTAAGCAAAAATAATTTAATTGGAACAAATTTCCATAATGTTTTATGAATTTTGGATTTGGTTAGTGTTTTTCATCGGAACTTTATATTTTTATTTTAAAAAAATTATATTTCAAAGACGATTCACAATTTTTTAAGAATGTTAGGTCATGTTTACGCCTTACATGTCTTCACCGAAAAAACGATATTCTAATTTTAATAATTTCTCACTAAGTTTAAGAATATTTGCAACTTAAATAGGCACCAAGAAACTATTCTTAATGTACGATGGAGGCCCTCTTAACTTAAGAATATATATTCTTGTCTAATTTAAAAAATTTCCCGCTTAGTATAAGACTTTACTAACAACATTTTGACACATTTTGATGAAATATTTAAGGGACCATTCACAAAATACGTGATACATTTTTCACGAACTTTTAACACCCCCTCCCCCCTTGCGTGATGCTTTTTCCATTGTTCTTAACGTGGAGAATGATACTTTGATAGACCCCCACCAACCCCTGAACGTATCACGCATTTTGTGAATAACCCCTAATTATTTGTATGTTACACTTACTACTTTTCTTCAAAGCGAAACACTCAATGTCCAAAATTACAACAACAAAAAAAACATTTAACTAAACAACCCCAAAAAACATGAATAAATGAGAAATTGCACGCCGGTATTTAACCTCACTATCTTACTTCTTTGTTGAAATGTGACGTCGATATAATATCCTTAGAATTGGTTGCATTTCTTTGAGCTTCTTACTTATTACACATTTGAAAGTATGGAGTTTGGCCTCCTTGTACTACTTCGTGGGTAAAACAATCGAAAATGGAAACTGATTGAAAAGCACGTGGCACGAAACATGAAAAGAAATGATTGAACAGAGCAAGTCGCATTTTCCTTTGCGCATTTCTTCTTTCTCCCGTTGGTTAGACGATACTCTTAAAGTAAGAATTTCGCTTACTTTATTAAGAATATTACCAAGAATACGCCTGTAAGAATATGACACTCTTAATATTAGAATATCGTTTTTTCGGTGTTACACCGGAAATCAATATTTTTAGTAAAAAATAATTAAATTTCAAATACGATTTGCAATTTTGAATAATTTTGCTTCCTCATAGAGGAAGTTTTTTAATGGTAACATTTTCCAAAGTTTTTATATTCATTTAATTAAACCTGCCTCAATTTAAAGGTGTCTAATACAATGTTCTAAGCAATTGTCCGGATGTGTCCGTGCGTGTGCGCGCGTGTGTGTCTATTTTTTGTGAACACGATAACTATAAGAAAACAGTTGCAGATAAATTGATGAAATTTGGAGGGCTTGTTTTCCTCACTAATATCTTCAAACTGACCTTGGTTCGAGACGAATCGATTGACCTACATAATTAATACATTTTATTGAAGAGTAGGGAAGTTATGGTAATTTCTATATTTTGAAAATCGGTTTTTATAGTTAAACTTTTTTCATTGACATAATTCAAAGTTGATGCAAGAGCAGAAAAGATGTGCTGATTCGAGTTGAATCGATTGACCTCCAATATTAATAAATTTTATTGAAGAGTAAGGAAGCTATGGTAATGCATAATATTTGAAAATACAGTTTTCTTGTAGTAAAATTTTTTTCATCAGCCTAATTCAAAGTTGATGCAAAAATATAAAAGATTCCTTGGTTCGAGACGAATCGATTGTCCTATCTTATTAATACACTTTATTGAAGAGTAGGGACGTTACGGTAATTTATATATTTTTAAAATCATTTTTTATAGTAAAAATTTTCTCATTCTCATAATTTAAAGTTGATGCGAGAATAGAAAAGTTGTTTTGATTCAAGACGAATCGATTAACCCATAGCATTGATGCATAATATTTGAAAATACGATTTTTTGTAGTAAAACTTTTTTCACTAGCATAATTCAAAATTGATGCAAAAACGGAAAAGATTCCTTGATTCGAGGCAAATCGATTGATCTATAGTATCAATACACTTCATTGAAGATTAACGGAGTTATGCTCATTTATAATATTTGAGTCATCTGTTTCAAACAGAAAACCTTTTTTCATCGACATAATTCAAAGTTGACGCATGAATAGAAAAGATTTTTTGATCATAAATTTTCAAATAGAGTAATTCTGACAATTTTTGTAAAGAAATTATAAAGCTGGGAAAGGGATAAGGTGCGACAGAACTTTTCCCTTCCCTTTTTCAGCTCGGAAAATTATAATTTCGAATACAAAATTTGATTTGTCTGATTTGTCTTTGTATTAAAAATGTTTTGTATTATTTTGTAATTGTGTATTTTTTGTAAATTTCTATTTTTAAGTTGAGAAAGATGAAGACTTTGGTTTGTATATTATCGAAAAAAATAACTATAATACTTTCCTCTATGAGGAAGCAAATACATTTGCTGATTTATAATTACTCTGTTATTATTTATCATTAAATGTAATTAAAATTTTTTTAAGCGACGGATGTTCAAGGGAACTCTTTCTTCATTCCTAAAAAAATCAAAAAAAGGTGTTAATAACTAATTTTTTGTTTCATTCCAAATTTTCTCTGTATCACA
Organism: Andricus quercusramuli; assembly: GCA_932178445.1. NCBI lineage: Eukaryota > Metazoa > Arthropoda > Insecta > Hymenoptera > Cynipidae > Andricus > Andricus quercusramuli. The sequence continues at coordinate 176,591 of CAKNXH010000192.1, forward strand.
CTTGCCCCTATCGACCCTAATCGATACTATGAAATATGATATTTTTCTAATTGGATTAAAAAATTGCGTTACACAAAAAACTCGTGTTTGTTGTCTTGTTTAATTAAAATATTTGTGAAGTAAAATTTCAGCCTTCTTACTTTCAAACCTCAAGAATTATGGTAACTGTGACTGAAGCAAAAAAAAATTAATTTGTTTCTTGTCGAGTTTCTTGTATTACATGCCTATTATACATAATTTAACTAATTTTGGTAATCCCTATATAAGCTTGTAACGTCGTATCCGATTTTTCAGTTTTTTATGCCACAGGGAAACGATGTAAATTTAGAAATGGATATTTTTTCATAGCTACAATCGAGGCTACAATGGAACCTAAAAAGGAGGAGGAGGAGGGGCGGCTGGTGGTCCCACTTTAATAAATTTAACAAATGGACCACAAAGTGTAGTACTTTGCGGGATTTTCATTTTACAACCCCTCGTCTGTTACATTTTACAGCCTGTTAAGGCACCATAATAATATATCCGGGCACACACGCGCATGCAGCCGTGTAATGAATACGACAATGTGCGATATGCAACAGAAACGTAATTCTATTTTAGTACTCGGTGCGGTAGGTTGTCGCCCGTTCTCGTAAATCAGTCGGAGGGTTTACTTTTCTCTCGAATTTAGCTTCCCTTCGCCCTGCAAGTGAAAGACAAAAAAGAGGATAAAAAAAGTCTAGAACAAGAACGAGGAAATAGTGAATGAAGACGGGAAACTCCTCCTGTCTGTGCTTCCTTCCTCTCTCATTTTCTCACTTTTTTTTTATTTATTTTTGTTTTCATGTAAAAGCGTGCCTTAAGAAATAAATCCCTTACGGTAGGTAGAAGTATCAACACTTTGACAGGAGCTGGAAAACTCAGAGAGAAATGCTTTTTCTTCTTTATATACATATATGAATAGGACGCCTCTGAGGGAACAAAATGAGAAATCCCTGAATCTTCATTCAGGGATTTAGATTGCATGAGTTAGAATGTTAGATAATAATATTAATTTCTATTTTATTTTGTACTTTTTATATTTTGAGAGTAAATACAATTTTCATGTATATTATGTAGTGTTTTCTAACAATAAGTTGAACGTTTTCAAAATGTGCATTCATCTGTGTATTAAATACTTATCCGTTTTCATTGGAAACAAATAGTCTTTGAACCTTCAAGCAGGAAAAAATCTCCTAAACTTAAATTACAGGAATTTTAGTTGAAATAGGGACAGCAGCATTGATATTTTGTAAAGGTTTCCGTATCTTCTGCAGAGATTACAGAATTTTCAGTAATTTTATTTTACGGATATTTTCTGTAACATTTACTGAACTTCCCTGTCAAGTTGACTTCTTCAAACTGTAAACTCTAATAAAGAAGTCTGTAATTTTCACAGAAAATATCCGTAAATTTGTGAAATCACTGAAACTTCTGTTCACTCTTCAAAAAAGTCGGTAAGCTTCACAGAAAAGCTATGCGGTCCTAAAAATCCTGTAGCTTTGGAAGACTCATTTTTCTCTGTGTTGAAATTTGGAAATTGATTTGATAATGTAGTGTTGAGAAATAAGTTGATGATGTCAAATGCTATGTGTCAATCGATTCGTCTTGAATCAACACAACTTTTCTATTCTCGCATCAACTTTAAATTATGAGAATGAGACAATTTTACTATAAAAAACGATTTTAAAAATATATAAATTACCGTAACTTCCCTACTCTTCAATAAAATGTATTAATAATATAGGACAATCGATTCGTCTCGAACCAAGGAATCTTTTACATTTTTGCATCAAATTGATTCATTAAATAAATTATTAATTCATAATTTAATTTTGAATCATTATTTAGTGTGGTTCATTTGGTAGAAAAATTAACAACTTTGTTGAAAAGTCATGCTTTTTGGATGAAAAATCAACTTTTTTTTTTTAAGATCGTCTTTTCGGTTTCAAAATTCATCTGTTTTAGTAGAAATTTCATCTTTTTTGAATAAACATTAAACATGCAACTGTTTGGTTGATAATTAATCTTCTTTGATTGAGGATTCAATAATTTTGTTGAACATTCATCTTTTTTAGTTGATTTCAACTGTTTTTTATTTAAAATTAACATATTTTTTGATAGAAATCAAATCTTCTTGCCTTGAAATTTCCTGTTTTTTTAGATAAAATGCAACTGTTTCGTTGAAAATTAACTTTTTCGTTTCATCTAAGTTTAACAACTTCTTGGTTAAAAATTAGGTTATCTTGTTAAGAATTATAAACTACTACATTTGTGATGAAAAATAGTTCTTTTTGTTGAAAATTCGACTGTTTTCTAAAAAAATTGATATTTTTACATTAAAGATTTAACTATTTGGCTGAAAATGGAACAATTTTTGGTTAAAGTTTAATCTGATAACAAATTTGACCTCTTAGTTAAAAATTCTACCATTTCGTTAAAAATTTATCTTTGTACTTTGGAAATTCAACTGTTTTGTTGAACATTCATCTATTTGGACAGCAAATTCGTCCTTTTGAATTTAAAGTTTTTTTTTTCGAAAATGCAACTGTTTTTGTTTGAAGTTTAATCTTTTTTGTTTGAATTTCAACGGTTTTGTTAAAAATTTGTCTCTTATGACAAAAAAGTAATCTTCTTGGTTAAAAATAATAAATAAAAAAATTATTTTAATGTGATTGTTTTATAACATTTATGAAATATTCTATGTCTTTAAATATTAATTATCAGGGAAAATGAAAAAATAGTTAGGGAAAAGTCAGAGAATTCTAATAGTTAAGTTTTGCGGCCACCCTGTTATCAGTCTAGTCTTCTAAATGGGTGGCGAATATGTTAAAAATTATTTACAAGAATTTTTAAATAGAGGTAATTCGCATTTTTTTGTGTAAAATATTTCTGTTTTGTGTTAAGTAAATGGAGTCATTAGATGAATATGACGTAATGCATATTTTACGCATTTTTTGACTTCGTGACCTGTGTTTAGAAGTAAATAATGCTTATAGTTATTAATTTCTTATGGTTAGTTTCGAATGCTTACTTTAGCATAAGTTCTAAGAAAAATATGTCCCTCGAGCCAGGTGCAACGGAATTCAGAATATGCCTCGTAATAATAAGTTATAGAATGGTATAATCACAGCTATAAATATACCGTAAAAGTTCTTTGAATACACTTCGTTAGATTCATTGTCCGTTTTATTCACTTTTTAACATAATTCAGTTATTTGAATAGAGAAGTTTTTATAGTACTATTTTTTTTATAAAATATGGTTCAAATTGAAAGCATTTAAAATATGATACTTTTAGATGGTATACATACCAATTTTTCCTTTCAAAATTCAATTTCTCAAAATTGTATATCACAGAAATAAAAATTTTAGTTCGACACGTCATAAATTAGATAATTTTAAATCTCTGCCGTTTGAAATTCAACAATATTATTGTAAATTGAAACCTTATAGATTTTATAAATTTAATTCAAATGGAAAGAATTTTGAAATTTTTGTAGGTAATTTAAATCTTTGTCAATTAAATTATTTCAAATTTAAATGTTACAAATAAATTGTTTTAAATTGAAAGCTAGCAATTTAAGCTGTTGAAAATAGAAGGTCTTTGAATTGAAAGTGTTGAATAATTTAATATTCAGACATTCGAAACTGTTTGGTTGCAATTGAAAGGAAGTAAAAGAATTCTGTTACTTAAATTATTATTACA
>CAKNXH010000192.1:180716-204431 GCA_932178445.1 Andricus quercusramuli
CAATTGAAAGGAAGTAAAAGAATTCTGTTACTTAAATTATTATTACAGAATGATCAATGTCGAATAATTTGAAGTAAACATTTTTGAATTGGACTATTTTGAAGTATAGGAATTCTCAAAACAATATACTGTCAAAGCAATCCACTTTGCAGGAATCATAGTCAGTCCCCTATTTTTCTTTTTCCCCTATTCTTATCAAAATCCCCTGTAATCCCTTTATTTGAAAATTGTACCTTTTTTCTCTCTTTGTTCGATATCTAGATTAATTTTCAAGAATTATCATAAATAAAAACCAATGACATTGAAAAACGAGCGCATACATTAATATTATTAAAGATTACTATTAACCCTCCAAGGGCGAGAACTATTTTTTGTTCAAATTCATAATATTAATATTATCATTCAATTTAAAGAATAAGGTTTTTTTTTAAATTTAATTTCTCATGTGACGTATACGTCACACTAGTCCTTGGAGGGTTTAATATTCTTTTTATTTTATTTATAGACTGAGTCCCCACGATCCGAATTTGATTTGATTTGATAATAAAATTTATTTCTTCTAAATATACACTCTTTGTGTCTTAAAAGATTTACATTTATTGACTTGTTTATTTCACTTCGCTGGTATTTTAAAAAGAAAAAAATGTCCCCCTTTTTTAAAGAAAGTCATTTTTTCCTAAGCAAAAAGTCTCTTATTTCCCCTAAAATTAAACTACTAAAGTGACGTCATCCATGACAGTGAAAAACTAAGTGGGCCTTTTTTGTAGAATATTGTAATTAAAATTGTTTTCAAATGTTCATGCAAGTTTTTGGCTTTATGGCCCAATAAAATTAAATACAATTAACTTGCTTCAAACGTGCCGGTGACCCTCTTCCCTGATTTATGATTTCTGTAAAATTACAAATGGAAAAAAAATATCTAATACTAGTTTCGAATTTAGGTCTTGGGTTAACTTTGTAATTGATAAATATTTTCTTATAATAATCATAATTTCTTTGATATTCGAGCTTAAATAAATTATATCACAATGTATGGCAAATAATAATTGTTATAAAGAATAATTTATATAAAATTGTGTTCATTTCTAATTATCATTGTTCAAAGAGATGTGGTTGCAATTGTTAAACCTTTTTTTATTATTTTCATAATTTCTATGGTACTTAAAATATCGAAAAGTATTTCAAATAACTGTTAAAAAGAGTGATTCGATTAAAACTGCGTTCATTTTTTATTAAGAATTGTCGAGACAAAAATTTTCAAATTTATTGAATTTTAAAAAATTATCGACATTTTCTGGAACGGATAATTCTTTTCTAATGGAGCTTGAAGGTATCAGAGCGGAAAGTATACATTTCGAGAAAATAAAATGTTTTAAAACAAATTTCGAAATTTCACCCGAAAAATGTTGTAAAAAATCAGTGATTTCCGTGAAATATCTCATTGATGATATCCTCATTTTAGTGAGACTATACTCTGCGTTATGTGCTGCGTATCACGAACAACAAAACCTGAAACTTTTGTTTTAGCTTCGTATGGGGTAAAAATAATTATTGATTTACTATGATACTTGTTGTAAAAAAATTCTATAACAATTGTTATAAAAAATTCTATTAACAATCAGCATTATGGATTGTTCATTTGTAAATGATATTTCAACATTAAAATTAATTACTTTTATTTACAAAGTGATAAAAATTCAATATGGCGTAAACTCTCATAAATGTAACTTTTAAGAGATTACTAATCTCACCAAGAACATTTACGATGCAAAAAATTCCGCAAAGTAAAAAATTACCAGTACAATCTGCATAGTTTCTAAAATAAAAGTTTGCCAAGTAATTGTGAAAGTTATGCCAATTTTTTAATGTATTAAATTGATAAAATTACGGAAAGGGAAAAAGTAAAACTTGGCAAGATTTTCTCTTTTTTTTTTTCTTCTTTTTTTAGTAATAATAACAACAATAATCTCCTTTCGTCCTTTTGGAGTGAAATTTTACTATCTTTTTAAAAATTCGTCTTCTTGGCTTGAAAATTCCACTGTTTTGTTCAAAATTCATATGTTTTGGATAGAAAATTTATACTATTGGATTGAAAATTCATCTTTTTTGTAGAAAAGTTCATGGTTCAAAATTCATCCTCCTTGGATTATGATTCAACAGTCTTCTTTCTGGCTTGAAGATTCAACTATTTTGTTAAAAGTACAACTGCTTGTGGTGAAGTTTAATCCTTTTTGTTTGAAAATTCGACCGTTTGGTTGAAAATTGAATGATTTTGTTAAAAATGCAACTATTTTGTTGAAAGTTCGTCTCTTTTGCTTGAAAATTCAACTATTTCGTCAAAAGGGCGACTTTAAATGTTAATTTCACTAAATTATTAAGACAGTCAATCTAAAATACTTCATTTGAAATCGCTCCATTTGGAATGTTTCTAATTTCAGTAAAATAAATTGTATAGTTTTTTTTTACTGATATTAATATAATTCCCAAGTTTCCAATTGTCCAATCTTTAAAGTTTAAGTCACAAATTATTTCATTGTTAAATCATACAATTTAAGATTCCTAAATCCAAAATGCTTTTAATATGAAAATATTCAATTTCGAAAGGAGAAACTTAAAATTAGTAGAATCATAAAGGAATTAGCTAAAAATTCTTCATCTTCAAATACCATTAATTTAAAAATTAAATTTTATAATGTTTGAGTCTAAAATTATGTAATTTTCGTCATCTTGATTTAAAAAGTGTTCAATTATTTAAATTATCGATTTCAAATTGCGCAATTATCAACATTCCAAATATTAACGTCCTTTTATGATACTTTTCAATTTTAAATTCTGAAGTTTTCAGCTTTTATAACAAAAGTATCCAGCGGTGCAATTTGGAATGTTTCGCAAGCATTTTTTTATTGAAAATCATTAAGGTTTAAGGCTTTGAAATCAAAATTCACCAGTCTTTAACGCTTTATGGAATGGAATTTCTAAGACATTTTTTGGTAATTTTCATAGTAATTTTTGACAATAGAATTTTCGATGAATGAAATGGTTGAATTTTTGCAATTGAATTCAATATGGTATATTAATTTACGTAAAATAATTTATTCTCCTATTATTCCTATTATTTGAATAAAAATTGTTGATCTCCTAGGTTTGAGGTTGTTTCTGTACCTTAAATAAAAATTTATAACCACCAGGACAAATTAAAAAATGGTTGGGGAAAGTCAGGGAATTTCGAAATTGGAATTTTGTAGCAACTTGCAGATTTTGATATCCCTGACGTGGACTTACTCATAATTATAATTGAAACATTTAAGACATTTTTGTAATGATTCACTATTGAAAAGTAATTAAAATAAAATACATTCGCTTATAAGAAATATATTCAATTTATTACAACTCATTCTTCTTTCTGTCACGTCTAATCGTCGAAAATGCAAAAATATCGATTACAATTTCCAATATCAGTGGAGCTATAAGGTGATTCGTCTAATCCTCTAATGCTCAATGATGTGTATCCACGAGGAGGCATTGCACTGCACATGTGACATGTCCTCCGAGGTCAGTGGGGGGTTAATGATGGTGACACCCGTAGTAGCCCGCAGGGTATTGGCAAACTGGGAAGGACTAAAAGGAGGAAAGGCTATTGTGCTGGATTGCATGTCGTATGAAGGGATGTATATTGTATACAACAGGCCAACAGGGGATATCAAACAAAGGGACGTATGCCATGCAACCTTACAGAAGACTCACCCCTCAGCCTCACTTGTGTTTTTATAGTTGCTTGGGCATCCAAATGCCTAAATTTTCATCTTCCTCTCACTCCTGCTAGCTGCTTTTGCTTCTTTCTCTATTTTTCTGTCTCGTGTCCCTCCCACATTATAGGGTAGGGCGTCTAAGGCTGACAGTTGAATTCACCATATAAAGCAGGATGCACAATGTGCATTATAATCACGAAAGCAAATCTCGTGCAAAAGTCGATTTTCCGAGAAATCTCACTGGTTGCATGGGAGATTTCTCTAAATCCATTCTAATCTCAAGGATATCATCTGTTATCCATTACTGCAATAGGGACCATACGTCGGGAATATCAGGATCTGCAAGTGTTCGTTCGATTTTAATGAAACTTTGTGAAAATATAGTATCATATGGGCGATATTTGTTACGAATTTTAATAAAACTTTATGGGTGTTGTAGACAAAAGTATATGCTTTAATATCGTAATATAGAAAAAAAACCTTTTCTAAAAAGATTGTTGAATTTAATTTGTTGTCAATATTGCACCTTTTTATTTGTTTAATTTGAATGTATTATTAAATAACGAATTTTGCTTTAGTTATCCGCATTTAATCGTTATACATGGAAAACTTACAGCGGTTTAAACAAAAAACATCAAAATACATTAAGAATTGACCTATTGGGCGATTTTCGTTCGAAAATATTAGATTATGTTGCAGGCGCGTAAAACTGGGTTTTTTAGGCTAAGAGGATGTTTTGAGCTTTATATATTATTTTTTCCAGCTCTGATATGTATAAAAATGAAAAAAAACTTTTCGGATATCATAAATTACAGATAATTGTAGTGATTTTTCAAATTTCTGGTAATTTTATAAATTGCCGAAAATTTACGGAAATTTAAGATTTCCAACAATTTCCAAAAATTTTCGGTAATTTATGTTAGTTTAATCGCTACTCAAAATCACTCTTTTAAACTATTTTAAACATCAATGCGATAGTGAGTTTACCACTCCTGAAAACTGCCTTTAAAAACACATTAGAGGGCAGTTGTGATGCACATTTTGCACTGCGCATCAAAATTGCGGTATACAATCTTTTTAAGGCAGTTGTACAGATTAGCTACTTACGGTACGAAGAAAGGTGCCAAAAAGCGAATTTTTCATCTCGCGATCGAGAAGTCATATTTAAAACTGGACACCTTGAATTTCATTGAATTGAATTTTGATGCTTTCTAAATAAACTTAATTTACATGTAAATCTTTCCTATTCAGAGCCGAATAGAATTCATTCTCATATTTTGCCTTTTGAATGTTATTGGTATAATTTGATGTTGCATAATATTGGATAAACTGTTAGAAAAATCTGTATGAGATTTATTATACATGTGTGTAAAGCAAATATGCACTACCGCTACTGAAATGTAACATACATTGGTGTAGTGAATTTAATATCATGTGTATTAAATTTAATATACACTGTCTGTATATCAGTGTGCTATAGATTTCGTCGATTGAATTGTTATTTATATTGAAATAAGTGTGACGTACGGGTAGAACTTTTTCCAAAATACACTCTTAATGGTAGAAATTGTATGCTATAGTACAGTTGATTGTAGGTTAGGTCTGTTATTTATTTGCTTAATTGATCTTTTCGACTTTAAATTCAGTCACATTTTTGATTAACTGGAGGAGGTATCATATTTTATTACTTAGAATCGAAAATTCCTCTTGAACTTATTTTGAATTTGTGTAAAATAGAATTATCTAATTTTTCTTGTGAGTGATTAACATGAATATGTATTGAATTTAATATACACGCTCTTAATGGTGATTTCATATGATTGATATATTAATTTTAATACACATGGGTACATTAAATTTAATTTTATTTTTAACAGTGTATCTTGAATTTTATTGAAATGAATTAGAATGCTTTTTTGTTTAATTTAATTTATTCTTTTCTATTTATAGCCAAAAAGAATTCATTCTCATATTTTTCCTTGTCCCTGCGAATTTACCTAAAACTGGAAAAATCCTCAACAATTTCTTTCATCGAACATTCAATTGAGGGTCCGGATGCAATAACCGCACCTTAGCGCGCCAACACGGGTAAAAGTATTGTCCGAACGTCTCGTTGGACGGAAATTTTAAGGCCCAAAATTAATGTTTTTGAATGTAGGCTTGTAGAGAATGACAAGAACGAACTTTTTTCTATATTCTGTTTTTTCGTCAGATGAAAAACTGAAAAAAATGTATTCCCCAAATTCAATTATGTTTCAAAGCATAAATCGTTTTTACTCATACAAATATTATTGAAAGTGTTTGAAATTTGGTATACACACGCATTATACCCTAGAGATGCCTAAAAAATGAATAAAAAAGTTAAAACTGCAAATTCTTTAACTACTTCCAGTGAGACATTTGTTCTTTACTATTGAGGGAAGATTTTTGGAAATTTTCAGATTGATTCATTGAAAATTGACGGAAATATCCATTTTATAAGAAAGCATGCAACGCCGCCTACGGCGATCAGTTTCGGTCCTTTGGCATACTACCCCACAGATACTCTACAATTAATAATAATTAACCCTATGGTACAGTCGCTAATGACCCTGGAATTTGATGCGACTATAAAAATTCAATTAATAAAAAATTTAAAAAATTGTAATTCAAAAGCTCTTAAATCGAATAATTCAAATTGAAATATAAAAATTGTAATCGTTTTAAATTGTACTTGAATGAAACACGCATATACTTAGTAGTTTAATTATTTTAATTTTTTCGCCTTCAAAATTGAATATTTTTGAATTAAAAGCATTTTGGATTTAGGAATCTTGAATTGAAAGCTTTCACAATTGAATAACTCGTGATTTGAACTTTAAAGATTGGAAACTTGAGAATTATATCGGTAAAAAATTATAAAATTTATTTTATTGAAATTAGAAACATTCCAAATCAAGCAATTTAAAATAAAGTATTTCAGGTTGATTGCCTTAATAATTTATTGATTTTATATTTTGTAACTTGAAGCTTATACATTGAATAATTTCGAATTCAAAGCGTTAAAAATTGAATTTTTTCTCATTGGAATTATTTTAAATTTTGTGGAAACTTGAACTACAAATGTTTAATATAGAATAATTGAAACTTGTCAAATTGGATATTTTCCAGCCTTAATACTTTACCAAATACAATTTTTTAGTTTTTAAAAATAAATAATTTAAAATATTAATTTTGAAATTGAACGGTTTTGAATTAAAAGTGTTAAAAATAGCATTTTTCAAATTGCAAGCGTTAGAATTTAAAGAATATCTTTATTGAAATTGAAAGACTTCAAATTTTTTATTGAAGCTTTACATTGTGACAATCCTGAGATCGAAAGCTCTATGAAATTAATAATTTTGAACTCAGATATTAAAAATGTGACAATTTGTATTTTAAATCCTTAAGCATTGTACACAGATATTTTTCTACCTTCATTTTACGAAAGTGAAGAATTTTTAATTAATTTCTTCAACATTCTAAATTTGAGTTTAAATTGAAAGCTTCAAGCTGAACAATTTTGATTTGAAAACCTTTTAAATCGAATAATGTAGAATTTTAAACATTCAAAATTGCACAATTCAAAAATTCTTTTATAATTAACTAAAATATTCTAAAATTTGGTATTATTTTTCTATAAAAAAAGAGAATTTTGTTTCTTTCTGCAGGCATTAAACTGAATTGCCCATAGACTTTGGTTTCGTCTTTAATATTGGATTTATGTAAAAAAAAAATGAAATATTTGAAAAAATATATATTCAGAGTTTATTAAGTTAAATGCAAATAGGTCAATTAAAACTTGACCTGAATATAATGGAGATGATAAAAATACTGTTTAAAAACCCACTATTTAACTCGATATCTTATCTTTTTAATTTCAGTTTGTGCTGGAGGACTGCACTTCAACGTTGAGCCAGAGGATATTGTAGTAGAACAAGGAGGACCTGCAAGATTAGATTGCCAGGCGAAAAGTATCTTCGGTGATCCCAAAATCGAATGGCGAACTGACGATGGGCAACCGATTACATTTATCGGCGACAACTATCGGTAAAAATTATTAATTTAATTAAATACAATATCTAATTGATGCATCAATCGAAACTCAAACAGAGTGGTCACTTACCAAGAAATCCGGGAATTAGCCTGGAATTTTTAGCACCAGGAAGTAACCGGGAATTTGTTTGAAAACTGGAAATTTTTCAGATTTATTTTTACTTTGGCAATAAATATAGTCTCTCTTTTCGAAAAACATGTATTTGGAGTTGTGCTCAGTGTTACCAACCATTTTCGTCAAAATACCTAAGATCGTTTTATATTTAAGATTTTTAGATTAATGTTTCGTTTAAAAATTAATGTTATTTTATACTATATTTTTAAGAATTTAAATCTTGTGTTGATGGATCGTTCGAATACTAAAGTTTCTTTTATATTTCAGAACGAAAACTCCCTTTTTGGATACTTAACATACTAATTATGTAGTTAACCTAAATGTATATAATTAATAATTGGCATAATACAGTTATAATTTAGGGATAATGAAGTATGATTTCCTTTAGAAAATTCAACATGTATATTTTAGATACTGGAATACAAAAACTTGAATATCTCTTAAACTATTATCGACAAAATTGGCCCTTTTCTTGCAGAACATCACAATTTATATTTTGAAATAACGTGAGTTGGCTCCTTGCGCGGAATTTAACAGTGCTTTATCAAATCGTAGACTTCACACTCTTTCCCCTATTTCCTCTTTTCCCCTCTCTTAAAGAATTCCTTTTTGTTTCCCTGTATTCAAGAAAATTCTCCTTTTTCTAGTTTTTTTCGCTTAAATAAGACTTGAAAAAATAGTACCCAATAAGAAAATCAAACTATTTTTGGTTGAAAATTTATTCTTTTAAATTGAAAATTCTACTTCTACTATTATATTTTTGTCTCAGAATTAATTTCGTTTGATCCAGAGTTAAATTGTTTTGTTGAGCACTGATCTATTTTCGTAGAAAGTTGGTCCTTGATCATTGAACAATTAGAAAATTCATATTTTGTTAGAAAAGCTGTCTTTTTGGTCCCGAATTCCTCGTCCTTGGTTAAAAATTCGACCATTTATTTGAAAATTTAATTATTTTGCTCGTAATTCAATTATTTTGTTAAAATGTCATCTTTTTGGTTGAAAATGATATCGCTTTATTTTAAAAGTCTATACTATTATATTTTTGATTCAGAATGTATCTCTTCTGGCTACAAATCCTATTATTTGGTTAAAAATCAAATTATTTTATTGATCATGCGTCTTTTGGTAAAAAAAATTCGTCCTTTCGGAATAGAAATTCATCTTTTGGTAGGAAAGTCATCTTTTTGATTGAAAATTCATTTCGTTTGATTGAAAATTCTATTGTTTTGTTTAGAATTTAATTATTTTGTTAAAATGCAACTATTTTCTTAAAATATCATATTTTTTGGTTGAAAGTTAATTATTTTTATCTTAAAAGTCTACTATTATATTTTTAGTTAAGAATTCATCTATTCATTTAAAAATTCTATTATTAGGCTGAAAATTGAATTATTTTGTTGAATATTCAACTTTACTGTTTTCTTAAAAACTTATATTTTTTCGTCGAAAATTCAACTCTTTTGTTGATCATTCATCTTTTGGGATAGAAAATTCGTCCTTTTGCATTGAAATCAAACTCTTTTTGTTTGAAGTTTAATTTTTTTGTTTGAAGTTTAATCCTTTTTGTTTGACAATTCGATTATTTGGTTCAAAACTCAACTATTTGGTTGTAAATGCAAGTGTTAGGTTGGAAATTTAACTATTTGGTTTAAATTAATCTTTCTTGGTTGAAAATTAAGTTTTTTGTTGAAAATTAATATTTTCGGGTTTAATAGTTAAATATTGAAAATTCTACTATTTTTTTGTTTTGAAAATGCAATATATTTCGACTCGAAATCTTAGGAATATGGCACCTGATATGTTAAATTAAAAATTTTATTCCTCGATTTTCACCCTATTTCTCCTATTTCGAAAGCATTTTGTGCTGTCAAGTCTGAAATCTCTTTTACAATAATTTATATTATATATTTCACCATGGAGTGTTTTGAAAAGAATTAAACGCTTAAAAGTCAACCGAGAAAATGTTATTTTTGACCGGTGACACAGGAAATAGCCTGGAATTTTTGTTTGAAGTTTGAGTGGCTTCCCTGTCAAATAAATCTATGTAATCAAAAATTATACAAAGCCCCTAGAGACCTAAAATCTCCTGTTCTCTGATCGACGGATTTGCTTTTTTCAATTTTTCAGATCTCAGCTCGCTAATGGGTCCCTGTACATTAGCAGTGTCTATTCTGGTAATCCAGAGTTAACTGGAGGATACCAATGTCTCGCTTCCGTCGATGATGTTGGAGCAATCGTTTCTCGGTCCGCCTCAATTAGGCTTGCCAGTTCGTACAAAAATAATAACAGAATAATATTGAATCAAAGGTGAAAACTATAACAAGACTGACTAAATGCTTCTATTTTCAGGCCTGCCAGGTTTTGAAAGGGAACCCCAAGACACCATCGCTAATCCCGGACAAGTTGTTTATCTCAGCTGTTCACTGTCGATGTTTTCTAAGCAAATAAAAATAAAGTGGCTAAAGGACGAGCAGCCTCTGATGATGGATGAAAGTCGAATGACAATCCTCCCGTCAGGTACATTAAATTGTTATTAGATTATATTTTTTATTCGAGAGGATTCTCAGGTAATTTTGTTGGTCAGGGAAAATTAGGGAATTTTTTGAGTGTTTTTAAATTTGTTTGAAAACCTGTAATATTAAATTACATAACGATACTGTTTTATTTGTCAAAGTAAATTTATAGTACTGGATTTAATATACTTACTCAATTCAAACTTCTTAATTTCTACTACATTCCTTATTTTGTTTTTAGTGCTATTAATTTCTTTAATTATTCGATAGTAATAATACGTGTATATTTTGGAATATCCTGTAATTATAAAATTCCTAAAAGCTATTATTAAATTCCTAAAAGCATTAAGAAATTTCTTGTCCATCTATAAAGTTACTTTCAATAATTAAGGAACATCGTTATTTAATTTTGTATATATATGTATATATAATACCGTTTCTACACAGTAATCTATTAGGGCGGTCTTAAACAAGCTTTATTTTTTCTTCTAAAATGGCTTTCCTACAAAGTGTTCATTTTGGTGTCAGAACGACCCCTGAATTCTGGCAGAATTTAAAAAAATATTTAGGGGTCTCCCAAGCCAATTTTTGCAAAAAATTGCTTATTTTATTTTAATCATAGTTGTTAATAATTTATTTTATTTTAGAATACATTTATTGTTTGATTTTTAATGAAATACATCATGAAAATCGTTCTGATAGAATTCAGAAAAAAAATATTTAGCAGCGACCCGAAAGTATAATCAAATATATACACGCATCAGTTATTAACTGAAAATATACCGTAAGTAAACAAATAGTCAAAATTAGTGCTTTTTACAAGTCAAATGCATTTTCCACTATTCTATTTTGAAAATTAAACGGTAATTTTGCATGTACGTAATACACCCTAAAGTATTTTTTAGAATTTTCCGTCATGTTTTTGTTTTTAATTCTTAATTATCAGTTCTTGGTTTAAAAAAATGTGTCCTGTATTTTGAATTTTCGAAATTAGAAGAATGCTAATGAATTATTTTACTTTGAAATACATATGTCCACATAAAATAATCCATTAACGGCGGCGATTAAAAAAAAAGTATTTTGCAAAAATGGGTTTGAGGGAGTCCTAAATATTTTGTTAACTCTGGCAAAAATCTGAGTGATGTATTTTACTAAAAATAAACAATAGGTGTGCAGAGTGAGAATTGCTTAAAAATTCTTGAATGGCTCGATATTAAGAAAAATTGTACCTGGAAAAATCTAGAGATACCTAGAAAAATCCTGGAATTGCCAGGCAATTTTTCTTCAGAATTTTCGTAGATATCCTGATTCTGTATTTCGATTTGATATCAGCTTTTCAGGCTTTGAACTTTTCTGCTGTTTTTTTTCACAACGTCTGTGCAAAGCACAGTGGATTGTCATTGCAATTTTAAGGACATAAAATTTTAAGTGTTCAATTTTGCAAGCTTCTTATTTTTTTCAATATGAAATTGTGCAAGATTATATAATTAAAGTCATAAATAGATTAATTTTTATTCTAACAATGTTTATGAATTTCGGTAGCAACAATTGTAATTAATATTGGGCAGCACAATTTGTGATGCTTGGTTTTAATCTTCGAGGTTTGTTCTCAATTTCAATTTATTCTATTTTGATCACTGAAAATTTTTGAAAAATTAAAAGATATAGAAATGTGCTAATAATATGATCCAATTAATACATAATCATTAATTCAATAAATTCGAAATAATTAGTATAGGATGCCTTGAATATCTACAGAAATAAGTATCTTCAGAATTTCTTTAAACGCCGAACTCACAAAGGCCAAAAATATTCCTCTCATCAATTTTTTAAAAGTTGCATGACTTTTCACTCACGGTAGAGTCCTATTGTATTTTCATATGTTTTTCCATGCCGAAATTTATTTTGTCTTTTATATAATAAGCTTTTGAAGTATCCTAAATCAGTTCATATTTTTTTTACAGATTTATGATTTTCTGTTAATATTTTTTCCCAGGGTTTTAATTTTTTCATTTACTATCAGTCCTATTCCAATATACAATAGTTGGAGATTTCAATTCTTTCGTTTCATTTAACTTCCATTAATGCATCATTTTCCAGTCGATATGTAAATTCGAAAAAGGTAAGACTTAGAGAAGGATTTTACGTTCACTTAAGGAATTATCTGCTTTCCTTATCGCAAATGCTTTTTCCTTGGCTTTTATACAATCTCTTAATTATTCCGAATACTTCTCGAGAAATTTTTTTTTATTACTTACTCGAGAACTCTCAGATTTGGAATAAAATTTTTTTACCAATTTCATACTTCTAATTTTTTAAAATTGTGATTTTGATTATTTATAGCTTGAGCGGTTTTATATTTGATTGATTTAAAAACGAATTTTTAACTTCTGATTCAATTAATTTGAATTTGACTGATTTTTAATTTATATATGAACAATCATGATTTGAAAAACAAGTTAATTATTAACTTTTCTATTGCAACATGATGATTAATCTCTCATTATTTGTAGCAAAAAGGTTTCCGTTATCAGTTATTGCTTTAATCAATGATTTAAAAAAAAACTGAGAGGCTTTTAGAAATCTCAAATGCGTAACTGTGACAGCTGGTTTTTTTTTATTGGAATTGTTTCTACATAAAACTCGTTTTTTCTCCTGAATTCTTTCAGGAATAAGGGATGATATTATATTTTCCTTCATCATCCGTTATTTTTTTCCTAATTTTACATTTTTATAATTTTTAATGATAAATTACAACAGGGTAATAAAAAATTAGACTAAGGGGAACGTGTGATATATGTAATGAATAATAATAATTGTGAAATAAAATTTTAATATACATATATATTTACACAGACAAATATTTGTTTAATCAATGTATAAATCATAAATTTACAGTAAGTAGGTTTTTTAATATCACTGAACCTTCATTCCAAATTCCAATGTTTCAATTTTATTTTCATTAATATGCTTATAAATGACAAAAAAATTGAAAGTAAAAATACATTATAAGTATCACTGGATGTTTAATTTATAGTTACGAAAGTATAATCTTGTAAAGTTTAGATTTTAGTGTTTTTTTTTACACGAATCATACCCGTAATGTCGTAAAATCTGAAATCGTCGACACACAACCAAAGAAAATCAAAAATATTTCTTCTTGCAAGTTTTTGTTGATTAAAAAAGGGGTCAATTACAAATAGAAAGTCCAAAGATGATGACAAGATGATAACAAAAAGAAAAGAAACCTAAATTGGATACTCTATTATATTTAAACTCAAACTCTATTCAAATTTCATTGAATAATTTAAATTTTGATTCATTCAAATTTATCTGCTTCCAAAGTTGGATGCAAATCTTAACGATTTCTAAATCGAAAATTAATTCAACTTTGAATTCAGACCTTCACAAATTTCATATATATATTAAATTTTTGTTCAATGCAATAAATAGGTTTTTGTGTTTCACCCGCCTTCTATTTCGCATTCTTATCTATAAATATTTTTTCCTTTAGGCGCTTTGGAAATCGACGATGTGCGAACTCAAGATGTTGGTTCCTACATGTGCAATGCGAGTGGTTTTGGGCAATACAGACTGAGTAACAAAGGGCAACTCACGATGCTACCCTCCGATAGTGGTTAGTACAAAAGCATTCTTTATTTCTTTTCATTTCAAACCCCACCAGTTTGTTTTCTATTTTTGCTGAATAGAAATTCAGGTCTTTATTTAATTTGATTATCTCTCTCCTTCAGATCAGGCAACGGCTCCAACGTTCATAGCAAAACCAACGCAGCAAGTGGCAATCGCAGGATCAACTGTCACTCTAGAATGTGCTGTCAACGGAAACCCGAAACCTTCCGTTTTTTGGCTCAAGGATGGCGTCGCGATCGACTTCGCACCGCTTGATTCTCGACATCGAAGAGTTGCATCCTCCAGTCTGATGATCACTGACATCCGGGAACAAGATCATGGCTCTTATCAATGCCGAGCACAAAACGAGGTCGAAACTCTCGACGCCGTCGCCGAAGTTCATGTTCAGGGTAAGCAAACTTTTTATTTCATTTGGGAGCGTTCATTAATTACGTAAGGCTTTTTCTGGTAGGGGGCGTTCGGAAAATCTTACAAATCTTTAGTCGGGTTTGGGGGGGGGGGGGCCTAAAGCATTTCTTACGTGACTTTCCTCTTTCTAATTATTTTTCGAAAATATGTTAATACCTATTTTTGGCCTTTAAAATTACTTTTTATACTATTATACACGTTATATCATTATTTGATTTATTTCTTCCTTTATCATATAATATTTCATATAACATGCGAACAATTAATAAATAGAGAGGCGAGGAGTTCAACCATTCTTCTTTTGAAAATTTCATAACTCAAATTCGATGGATATCGCCCATCATCTCTTGAAACCCCTTTAAAACCATTGATCTTACGGAAATCCCTCAAAATCCTTCAAAAACTTTGAAAAATCTTGAAATCGTTTAAAATATTTAAAAACTATCTTTTAAGACCCATTAAAATTCCTTGAAATTTCTTTAAATCCTTTATAATATTCGGAGATCCTTTGAAATACCATTAAATATTTTTGAATCTTACGAAATCTTCTAAAATCCATGTATATGTTTGAGAATCTTTTAAAATCTATTAAAATCCTTTGATTTTCCGTGAAATTATCAAACCCCTCTTTTAAATCTCTTAAAAAACCTTAAAATCTTATGAAATATATGTAAATATCCTTTAATATCCTTTGAAATCATGTGACTCTCTCTCTTAAACTTGGAAATCTCCATAAATTCCGTTAAAATTTTTTAATTTTTCAAACACTGTTTTGAAATACCTTAAAATTCCTTAAAGTATTTTGAAATAATTTCAAATTACTAGAAATTTCGAATCTTTGGAAATTCCTTGAAATCTCGTTTACTGTGAAAAAAATGGATTGTTTTTTATATATTGAATACAAAATATAAAATCTTACATAAGAAGTGAGAGGGGGGTGGGAAGGGTCAAAATCTTACGATTTCTTACAATAGGAGGAGGGGGTCTAAAATGTTTAAAATCATCCTTACGTAATTAACGAACGTTCCCTTGGCAGTTTAAAAATTGTCTTATTTGTCAACATATCTCAAACGATGGAAAGACAATATTCAAATATTAAATTTCTTGTTTTCAGTTCCGCCGAAGTTTGTGAAACGCCCGCAAGATAAAACAGCTAACGAGAACCAGGATCTGGAATTCGAATGTGAAATTCACGGGAAACCGGAGCCAAAAGTCACGTGGTTAAAGAACGGAGAACGCATTAATTACAGCCAGTATTGGCAACTCGCCAACGGGTCCGTATCTTATTTGGAAGGCGGAATTAATATCGTTAGAATGATAATAATCGTAGGTACTATAAAACTTTTCTTTCCTTTGCAGGCACAATCTCAGGATAAATGGCCTCTTGGCTATCGACGCAGGAATTTTTCAATGCATCGGTGTTAATCCTGCCGGAAGCATTCAAGCGTCCGCAAGGCTCACGATTAATCAACCGAGTGAGTTTTCCTTCCAGTTTTGAATATTTATCAATTTCTAGAGACTCCAAACACTTCCAAAAGTTTTACATATATTTTTCTAATTGTACTTTGTTATTTATTGGAAGTATCCAATTCATTTTTATAATTTTTATATTAATTTAATAATTTGTAGAATGCGGGCCTCACAGACTGGTCCCTATATCCCCTATTGTACCCTATATTAAGTTGAGGTCCTTAAAGTACCCTATTTTCAAGATTTGGTCCCTGTAGTACTTTATTTGCAGCCCATAACGGAACATAAAAAAAATTACAATATGATCGAAGCTTTCAAGAGTCAGAGTATTTGAGAAAAAAATACCAAAAATCAGGGAATTCCTGTAAGAAGTAACTGTAAAGAATAATCAGGGCTGCCAAACAGTCACTATTAGTCACTTTTTTTAACTCATGGGTTCACCACTATTCAGTATATATTCTGTACATATTTCTGAATTGTCTTGAATTAATTTGAAATATTTCAGGGTATTTTTAAAGATTCCGAGAAATTTGTAATATATTTCAATAATCTGAAGGGATGGTTAAGATTTTATGGTATTTTTTAAAATTCTAAGGAATTTGCAAGAGCTTTTAATAGTTTCAAGGGATTTCAAAAGATTTCAAAGGATTTCAAATATTTTAGAGAATTTTAAAAGATTCCAAGGAATTTTTGACTATTTTTTTTAATTTTATGGGATTTAAAAGCACTTGAAATATTTTAGTATGAAGAATTTTCTAGAATTTCAGGAAATATCATCATAGAATTTAACGGGATTTTATAATATTTTAGTGGATTTTAAATAATTTATTCACGATAAGTGCGCCATTTCGTAGGGGTTTCAAGATTTTGAATTCGCCCGGAATTCTTGTTAATTTA
Source organism: Andricus quercusramuli (assembly GCA_932178445.1). Classification (NCBI taxonomy): domain Eukaryota; kingdom Metazoa; phylum Arthropoda; class Insecta; order Hymenoptera; family Cynipidae; genus Andricus; species Andricus quercusramuli. The sequence continues at coordinate 197,594 of CAKNXH010000192.1, forward strand.
TCCTGAGTTCTTTTTAATTCTTTTGAATTTTTTTAATTCACATGAATTCTTCTAAATTTACTTAATCCTAGTCAATTCAATGGATTGTTTGAAAGATTTTATTTAATTGATCCTGCGGATCAATTGATAAAGTGGTCAAAGGATTTAAAATATTATAAGGCATTTTTTTTCAAATTAATTGTCATTTTCAAGAGCTTTAAGAAGATTTCAAGGGATTTAAAATGCTTTTAAAGGATTAAAAATATTTTAGGTTATTTGAAAAGATTGCAAGTAATTTTTTATCGGTTTCAGTAGTTTAATGGGATTTTCAAAGGATTTGAAATATTATAGGCAATTTAAAAAGATTCCAAGGTATTATAAATTAATTTCATTAATTTGAATGGATTTCAAAACGTTTGAAATATTTTAGGATAAAGAATGTTTATGAATTTCGGAAGATATGGAACGATTTTAAAGGACCTATAAGGTTTTAAGATATTTTAAAAGATTTCACCGGGTTTTACAGGGTTTCCGAGGATTTCAATGATTGTAAGGGTTTTTAAATCTCTCAAGTATTTTAATAAATTTTCCTGGATTTTAAAGAATTTATTCAAGAGAAGTGATGTATTTCATAGGGTTTCAACGATTTGAAAAAATTCAAATTATTTGTTGGAATTCATCCTGAATTCTTTTATTATCATTTTTTTATTAATTTTCAAACATTTTTAATTTATTGGTCCTGAGGATCAATTGGTACAATGATCAAAGGATTTTAAACAATTTTAGATATTTTTGCAAATTCCTTGGCATTTTCAAGAGTTTAAAAAAATTGCAAGGGGTTTCAAAAGATTTTAGGGGATTTGGAATATTTCAGGTTATTTTAAAAGATTATGAGGACATTTTTTATTGATTTCAGTAATTTAATGGAATTTCAAAGGATTTTACACATTTTAGGGTATTTTAAAAGATTCCAAACATTTTCAAAAATTGTCTAAACTTATTTCAAAGTTCTGAATTCATTGAAGTTTCTTCATATTTTCAAATCGTTTTCAATTCATTTGATTTTTTTTAATTCACCTTGATATTTTATGAATTTCATAAAATTCTCCTCGTTTACCTTAAATTTCTCTAAATTAATTCCAATTTTACGAAAATCTGTGGCATTTATTTGATTTAATTTTTCTTCCTATTGATTTGAATTCTTTTGAATTTAACTTGGATTTTGTTGAAGTCTTATGAATGTAGCCTGAACTGTTTACTCTTTTAGCGCGAAAAAAGTACCCTGTGATCGAGACAAAAGTACCCTTTGGTCCCTATATTTTATCCCATAGGGACTGTGAGGCCTGAGAATGTAGTCGTTGTTTTTATAGTTTAATTTTTATAAGTTTTTATATTTTAATTTTGATACGTTTTTATATTTTAATTTTGATAAGTTTTTATATTTTGTTTTAATTCGATTTTTTATTTTCTTTATCCTTTGTTTCTCCCTTCCCAATAACTGTTCTGCATGCTAACAAAAACCTAGAAAAGGCAAATTCCCGAAAGGCGACGACACCGAAATCAGTGCCGAAGAAGAAATTGCCACTGTATCGACAATTGTATAATAATACGTGGCAGCATCCTAGTACCCTTTTGGGTCATACACTTTCCGCTTATACACCGAATCCTCCACTTTCGATTAGTCCGTCCGATGATCCTCCAGATCTTCTGGACTCAATCAGAGGTCCCAATTCCTTTTACGATCCAGACTCCCGTTTTATAGACGATACAGAGAGCTTGGAATCGATCGAGGGAAGCTTCCCGTCCGCACCAAGGAACTTGAGTCTGGTCATCATCACCTCTAGATTTATCACACTTCGATGGCTTGAACCAGAAGATACGAATGGAGATATCACTGCCTACTATATTTATTATAAACAGGAAGGATCACAAAGGTAAATAAAGTCGGAATTTTTTCACTTTGTTCATATTATAATTTAATGCCGAAATATTTTTAAAAAACCCGGGAATTTTATTCCGGATCGCAAATTTGGGTTTTTTTTAAATAAAACATCTAATTTTTTTACTTTATCTTGTTTTTATTATTTATTCGAGAAGGGGAAAGAGAAAATATGATTGTTTCATGTATGTTATTATCAAAGTTAATTGATCTTCGACTATATATACGTATATGAGTATACTATACAGTAACGATCTTAAGTTCTTTCAATGTTAATTATATGAGTTGAAATTTGTTCCCTTAAATAGATTCAAAGCATTCAAAGCATTTAAAGAAGATATTGTAAAAATAGTACAAATTGCAATATTTTCTTTAAATTTAAATAAAATCTAATATAATAAACATTTTACAACGTTGGAACAAATCTTTTGTCGAAGACATCTGTAGAAAAATAATAATAAAATACAACTGAATATAGATTCTAAATTTTGACAGAAACCTCATGGTTGCTCATTTCATATAGTTTACAAAAATATTTTTTTCAGCAGAAAATATATTTGTATCTTTCCAACATTTTTGTCTCAAGTTGAAACACGTTGCACCATAGAAGCAAATTTGGTCACAATAATCGTGATTATTTGGCGCGATTCTATGGAAATTTATCTTTAAAACGATCCCAAGAATATTGAAAAATGTTTATTATATTAAATTTCATTTAAATAAAAAAAAATACTTTGAAATTTGCATTATTTTTGCAATATCTTCTTAAGAAATTGACAAGATGACTTCATCATGTCTCATTTTATCGAGAATACCCATAACTTTCAATATATTATAGAGCAAAAAATTTAACTCTCACTCGAACTCAAATGTAATTAACAGTAAAAGAACTTAACCAATCATCGGTAAACAGACATAGTTGAACAGCTGGTTAACTATGAATAGCTAAAATTCCAGAGTTATGAATTTCCAATGTTGAATTCTACCATTTTAAGTATTTCATTTCGTATGTAAGTCTTAATTTTGCATTAAAATTGAAATTGTTAATTTAAAAAAATATATAAGGGTACAAATTCAAAATGAAAATTGTTTCATCTTGAGAGTGTCTACATGTACCGAAAAATGCGACTATCTTTATCGTAAATTTCGGTACATGTAACCCCTTTTCTGGGTTCCGATATTCAGACCTGAAAAATTCGACAATTCGTATCAAAATTCTGGTACAAATAGCCATGGCATTCAATTTTAACGCCTTTCAGCTGGAATTAAAAGACTTTGAAGGGTATTTCTTTGATTGGTTTGATGTTGCTCTTATTGTAGATACATTATTGAACATTTGTCTTTGAAATTGATGAATTCTAGATAAATGTTAATTTTTACTTGTAAATCCTTCGAATTGAGAAGTGTTCCAGTTTGAATGTTTAATGACCAGGAATTTTTTTCTTAGATTTTAGTGACTGTAAGGTTGTTTTTTTTTATATTCTCATGTGAAATTTATCCTTGTTTATTCATTATTCGCTGATGTTTCACATTTATATATGTATAAAAGTTGGATTTATTTCTTGTTAATAGTTTAAACTTTTAAAGCAGGAGATTTCAAAATCCTAAATCGGAATTTTGTAGCAATTTTGAAAATGTAATTTAATAAATTGATTGGATTAAATCTTGAATAAATTTCTATATCGATTTTTTTTTAAATGCAGAGAACGAGTCGTAAGTACATCTTACAAACAGACTGAGGCCGTCATTCCAAGTTTGCAACCAAGCACAACTTACTACTTCCGCGTTATTGCGCACAATTCTCGAGGTCCTGGATCTTCAAGCGAAGTTTTGCGAGTGACCACGCATTTTGAGGTTTGTAATTTCTAATTCAAATGGCTCAAAACTAAGTGCAGAAATCAAAAACCTATTTTTTTCTGCACAGCTAGAGTATATAGAACTAGAAAAGATTGGAATTATGAGGAATATTGATAATTCTATTTTAAAACTTCTTTACATTTTTAATTTAGGCTAATGTACCTGGACCTCCGACCAATTTGGATGGCCATCCCACGAGCAGTTCAAGTATTGCTTTGTCGTGGGAAGAACCCCAAATATTAAACGGAAGAATATCCAAATATGTCATCACTTTTTCGAAGGTACGAATAACTCTCAATCCAGAATTTAAATTGGATAGTCAACCTTAACATTAAAACAGATTTCACAGTCTTTCCCCTATGCCCCTGTGTTTTCCCTTTTTCAAATTCACCTCTTTTCCTCTTTTCTCTGTAAATCTACGATATTTTAAAATACAATTGCTCGTTTTACATTTACAAAGCTATTTCATTCAAAAGTAGAATATGCTACCGCGAGTAGTGAAAGCTTTTTCTTAAGTTACAAAATTATTTATTATAATTAATTCAACTATTTTAAATTTCACCAATTTCATACTAAAGTATTTAGATTGAAATAAAATTTTGAAGCTAAAATATTTTTTTCGTTGAATCTATACATATACAATATTTTTGAAACTAACTATAATAAAGTACGATGGTCTCTTTAGCTACAATAAAGATTCTTTAGTGTAAATTTGAATAACAATTGTCATTATATTATATATATCATAACAATTATTGTTTGATTAGGCTAAAATTAAAACAACAATTACACGATTTACAATTGATCCTAATTACATTTTTTGATTGAACAAAAATTTAATAAGTTCTAGAATTTAAGCAATGTTCAAAAATTACCAAAAACCAATTTTTGATAGTTCGGCAAATTTAATCGCAGTTTTTAGAAGGTTTCACATATTTTTTCTTCTATTTATTATTATTATTATTATTATTTCTTCTTCCTCTTCTATTTAATTATTGCAAAGATTTATCAAAAATGAAACCTATTTCTCTTAATTTTTCTTAAATAAAGAAACTTCGTACATTTAAACATTTTAAAATAGATACTGTTTTATTATCAATAAATAATATGAACAAATTTTCATTGAAAATTTTAAAAATATTAATATAATATGAAAATATTAAAATATATAATAATTAATAATATGACTATCAATATTAATAATGATAAATAAATAATAATAAGTATCTATTACTATAATATTAAAATGACGAAAATAAGAGTTTTTTTTACATATATATCTTACTAAATAGAATAAATCATTTCTCAAATTATGTAACTAGTTTCCACAATTTTTAGAATTTTTAATATTCAAAAATTTGATATTATGCATTTTTAAATAAAGTTTTAATGCTTGAAAATAAAAATTCTAAATGATTTCTACATCTTTCAATATATTTTTACGATTTCCAAATATCATGCAATAAATAAAGTTTTATTTCAAGAGATTTCTATGGATTTCACCCATTTTAAGGGATATGAAGGACATGCAAAAATTTCAAATGATTTTAAAGATTTAAGGTTATTTTAAAAGATTCTGAAGAATTTCAAGAGATCTCGTTTCAAACAATTCTAGAACTCTTAATATTTCATAATTTGTTGTTATAGATTTCTAAATACTTTATGTTTTTAATATTAGAAAACAGAAATCCAAGGACGTGAACGCGCACCTTGCTCGCATATATTTTATTTAAACGGTTTTTTTAGAGCAATCTAATGAATAATTTTTATTTAATTTATAGTCATGGAATTTCGAATGATTTTTACATATTTTAATATATTTTTACGTTTTCAAGGGATTTTAACAAATTTCTAGAGCAATTTAGAGAATAAATTAAATTTTATTTCAAAGGATTTCTATACAGATTTTAATAGTTTCAAGGGATATTATGGAATTTGACATATTTCTAAGGATGTTGAATTATCTTAGAAGATTCCAAAGAATTTCAAAAGATTTCGTTTCAAAAATTGTTCATGATGGAGTTTCAAATAGTTTGTTTTAAAAATTAGAAAATACAAATTCAAGGACGTGAACACGCGCATTAATTATAGTAAGTATGTAATAACAAAATTTTGGACACACATATTTAATTACACTTATAAGTATTACGATTTAATTAAAGTAATGAAAGAATTTTTCGAAGAGGAAATATTCTTGATTATGAGAACGATTTAAAACATATACAAAATTAAAATAATTAATAATAAATAAAATATTTCAAAACCCATACAATTTCCTATAAATAGATTGTTTTTTCTTTTATAAATGCATAAATAAATATTTTTTCTTCCCCCTATTCTTCCCCTTTTTCGTGAAAAATTTCCCCTATTTTCCCTTGTTGAGCTCTTTTTACGCTGTGATACCTGTTAAAACTATATTTAATATCTGTTTAGTAAAAATTAAGTATATTTATATATTTTTGCCAATTTTAGGGAGACGATGAGGAAAGTAAAGGCGAGACAACGGGTGCGACTTATGAGTTGGTAGATCTCGTGCCTTACACAGAATATACTATTTGGATTCAAGCTGTAAATGAAAATGGACCTGGTGCCTCAAGTAACGAAATTATAATACGCACATACAGTACTCAACCTAGTCAGCCTCCGCACAACGTCACTCTCGAAGCAGCTAGTTCAACGGTACTAAATTCAAATCAAAAAATTAAAATTGTCATTATTTTTCCTGAATTAAATTCAAGAAGTAACTTTTTTCTCAGAGCGTTATAATTCGTTGGGAGCCACCACTCGAGGGACAAAATGGAATTATTACCGGGTACAAAATCCGATATAAACGACGAGGAGGATCCCCTCACACAATAACCACAGAAAGTAACCAGCGGTTTCATGTCCTTTCTAATCTGGACAAACATATTGCCTATCTAGTGCGAATTAGTGCCTTTAATGTTAATGGAACTGGACCCTGGACTGACTGGTTGACAATAGAGACTTACGAGAACGATTTGGACGAAAGTATCGTGCCAAGTGAACCTAGCAATCTGAGAAGTGAGTTGAAAATTGTTATCA